>JAKOGI010000328.1:0-290000 GCA_029747015.1 Carnegiea gigantea
AAAAACTTCCCTAAATAATAAAATACAAGCTTTCATAAAAACTGCACAATTGAGTTGAGTAAGCTAGAGAAGGACCGAATCAATATTCAATGCATACCTTTAAAAAAAAAAATCAATAATAATGGTACAGGAACGTAACAAGAAATCAAACACGAGGAAGAACTCATAAATAAATAAATAAATAAATAAATAAATAAATAACCAGTCATTGTGGCTGCTAATGTATCAAATAATCCAATAGAACAGGAGGAGGAAAAGTTTGGTAAACCAAGCGTTGAATTGAGATAATTACGCGGTGAGCTCTGTATATTAATTGTTCCCCAAGCTAGCCAGGTACCTAAAATATGGCATATTGGCTTTTTTTTTGGGGGGGGTAAGAAAGGTAAGAAATATGGCATATTGGCATTGTTCCAAACGAGTTGTAACAAATTTAACTTCTCTTACATAGTAAACCTAGTCTTAACATATTTTCTTCTATAATACTCCATATATTTTAATGGGGTATATAAGCTGCACGCATAGGTACCAATAAAGTCTCCTGTAAGGTGGATTCAGCGGATACATAGACAAGATTAGGCCACGTTTGGCAAACAAATATTAGTTGTCTGTATTAGCTGTTAGCAGCTAATTGTTTGAATTAGTTGGTTGTAGAAAAACTGTTTCGTAAAACTAACTATTTCTGATAAAATTATAAGAGAAAAATTTAATTCTCTAAAAGATTCTTCCAAAAAGCTCATCAAATTAGCTTTTTCACATGAGCTTTTTGGACCCAAAAAGCTCTTCCAAAAAGTTATTCTATCAAACATCTAAATTAGCTTTTTGACTATGTCAAACAGTTAATTTCGATCCAAAAAACTCTCCCCTTCAGTCCAACAAAGATTGGAGGTATAAATATTCACAAAGTAATCAGACTGACCAAACAAGATTGCCCTCCAAATGAGGAAACTGCGTTCATTATAGGAGTTGATTCTACGATACAAATGTCGTAACATCGATCCACACTTGAGTGTATAATGCAAATACTGCATAGCTTCAGGAAATTCTTTGATAAGCACTATGATTTCCTTGTGTTTTGCATATATAAGCCATTAAATCCAGCTTTTAGATAATGATAGGAGGTTCAGATGGTCATTAAGTAATCATTGGTATATTAAGTAGGAGTATTTCTCTCATTTGATGATCAATTAAATATAATAAAATCCACAAAAAAAGGGGGTCAAATCATTAGACTAAACAACAGCTAGCTTTTCTTGCGAAAGAGAACACCAATATCGATCGAGACAGGGTAGGTAACTGCTTCGGAAAGGCAGTGAAGGAGACGTCCAAGTTTTTATTTATAATTGTCTTGACTTGTTTGACGGTCATATGTTCACATTCTCTTGACTTTAAGTTCCACCCAATTTCTGGATTTATCTTCGGCACTAAGTGTCTTTGGTATGCTCGTATAAGCAACCTAATTGAGTATTCATAAAGTATGAATTATTTTTTTGAAGAAAAATAATGCCAAGTTTTGTGGTTTAGGCTGCGTGTAAGACACGCCTACAAATGTTGGGCTAAGAGCAAGGAGGAAATTTGGGCTAAGAGAAAGGAGGAAATTGGGCTAGTATGCACTGTAAAGCCCAGAATACTGGGCTTAGGTTCCTATAGCCCACTCAGAAATGCATAAAGTTTGGGCCTCAATTTAACTTTTTTTTGACATTTGGGCCTCAATTTGTTAAAGTAGAGTTCCTTTTGTTTTAGAAATGTATAAAATTTTTCAATTACGAATTTACTATATTTATAGGATTTGAGCCTTAGACTTTACTTAAAAGAAACTAATGTGACAATGCCAAGTCATTTATACAAACCTATATTGATACAACTATTTTAACTTAACATTGATGGACTAGGATATATCATCTTTAATAACGCATCAATTGTTTGAATGAGAATATAAACTCCTACAAGTTTATCATGTTTAGCCGCAAAAAAAAATACAAAAGATTTTAAAAAAAATATGACAAGAAATAGAAATAAATAAATTTCAATTGCAGTTATTACTTTCGACACGTAACAATGTAACGAGTCGTATGACAGCGTAAACGTTACACTGAAAATTGTAAAACCTAACTAGTATGATTGAGACAAGAGCGAAAGATATGACAATAGATACTATCTTTTTTTTTTCCCCTCAATTTGATGGAGAGATCGGGTTCACAACTTTGCATATATATAAGACGTAAAAACTAACATTACACAAGCAGGGGAAAAAAAAGTAAACTAAAATGTAATCTACCAAAAGCCTATAAATTTAAATCATTAGAAGATGGAAAAACTTATTTTTTGCAGCAAGGACATATTTTTGCTAAGCCAGATTCAATTTTGTCTTCAATTTCAAGAAGACGCGGGCCACAAGCACCCTTAAGAGCGTTGATCCAGCACAGAATAAGGCACACTAGAATGATCAGTCCCACTATGCTGCCTGCTATCACGTACTCTACTGCTCCTCCCATTGTCTTTGTGCTGCTCCGATCTCTCTTTCTCTCTTGAAGGGTAACTAAGAGAGGCTTTCAATTAATTTGTAGCTAACCATGTCTTTTTTTGGGGACCTTCTACTATGTATATATAGTTTCGAATTAAATGAGTTTAAACTTTAAATTAATGTAATATTGCTCATATAATATGGTTAGATTATGCTTTCCTTCCTGTTCATGCTGTAAATCTTTCCAATTTTTAGATCTGAATTAATTTTTCCTTCTTTTGGGGTATAAATATTCTTTCTCATCAATGTATGGCATGTTTTAGATTTGAATTTTCCTTATGTTGGTTTCATTTGGAATTATATAAGTACACTCAAGATTAATTATATCGAACTATCGTTATTTTAACTTGATTTCCAAAAATATTTTTAAAAAATAAATAAACCAAGAAAACATCAATGTATGGCATGTTTTAAATCTGAACTGTCGTTAGTTTAACTTGGCTCTGTTCTTTTTGACTTATTTTTTGAGAAATAAGTTCAAATAAGTTCAGTTCAGCAAATAAGTTCAAAAGAAGTTCAACAAATAAGTTCATAAATTTATTCTTAATAAGTTCGGAACAAGTTCAGTAAATAAGTTCTGAATAAGTTTAACAAATAAATTCAGAATAAGTTCAAATAAACTTATTTCAAAACAACTTCAGACAAAATACGTCAAAAAGAACAGAGCCTTACATGGATTATGACCTCCGCACTAAGAAAAATGTCATTATATATAAATGAAATAAAGCATTAATAATCATTTGAAGAAATTAAAAAACAATGTTCAGCATTTGTGCCAAACAAGAAAAATTAGTTAGAAATGATCACACAATTTAGTGATGTTTAAAAATAGTAAGTCCTATTCTCATTGGATCACCATCTCAACACTAGATTGGTTTGGGCTATGTGGAAGACAAGCCTACAAATCTTGCCCTGAGAATGAGGGGGGGGGGGGATCGATCATACTATTCCAAGGATAATCGACTATATGAAAAAACAACAATGTGAGTAGAAAGATGAATATTCAGTGTGTGTAAAGTTTTTTTTTTTTTTTGTTAAGGAGAATTTTTTTTTTTTTTTTGATTTGAAAGTTTGGCTTGTTATTGTAAAATACATATTGTAAGTGTTGTATGATAAATTGTTAATTCTTAAATAATGTCTTGTTTTCCCCAAAAAAGGCAAATCGCATTAAATTATGGCAACTTTTTTTAAAAAAAAAAAGGCATACGATTTCTGTATCAAGTGGAATCCCATGATATTAACACACTGTTTGTCGAATTTGGTTATCAAATGTTCTGGATGATATTGTATCCCGAGCATCGAACGATATGTACTGTTTCATTTGTGAGAATTGAATATAGCCCCTTCCTTTTATCCCCCAAAAAAAACACATTGTTTGTCTGAATGAGGGGAGCTGCAGTTGGTGATCTCCTAAAGAATTGTATTTAATAAAGATGAGTTTATTATGCAATTATTTATTGTCTAAAAAAAATTAACCCTTATCATGTAAGTCATCTTAGGATAATTTACTATGAAGTAGTCTTATGTGACAATTAGTGTTACGTTCAACAATTTTGTACTTTTTCATAGAAATAAATTAGTAGGTCATTTTCTGATCCTTTCTTTTTTCTAGGATATAATTTTATCATATATAACTTACATATAAGTCAATATTGATAGCCCAGACATATGACAATGCAATAAATATCATCACCCACTAAGGGCCTGTTGGTTTCAATGTTCAGAATCCGCAGTTAGATGTAATAACAGTTATCAACAGTTAGAATAGCCGTTAGCTTTTACCAGTGTTTTAGTTAGCATTTACCAACAATTAGGATTGGCTGTCAGCGGTTAGTAACGTTTAGAAGCAGTCACTATTTAGTAAGCGTTTTCCAAACACTAAAACAAATAGGTCTACATTAGAATCACTCATAGATAACACAAAAGAAAAAGAAATTAACCCCAAAAACAAAAAAGTAAGCTTGAAAAGAAAAAGTGAAAATAATATTGTGCACCATAAATTAGAAACTATTAAGCTTGAAAGATTTTCTTCCTTCCCTCCCCCCACAAAAACAATGTTCATTTAAGAATTTATGATACTCACAGAAATACTGCTAATTTAAATAGGATTTTTTTTTCTTTTTTTTTGGTGGACTATCTTTGACATGGATAGGGTTGTAACGAAATCGAATTGGGCCTCACCAAGTCCTTGGATTCAACTCGTGCGGGTTGCAGTCAAGCCTGGCTTGAGCCCGAGCCGAGCCCACTGAAAGTACACGAACGGAAGCCCAAGCTTATAAAGTTCGGTCGGTTTGGTTTGGCTTGGCTTGGTTTAACTCTGTCAATTTTTTTCCCCTTATGCGCTTGTATGGAAAGTATAAGTTTACGTTAATTAGAATCGGTTAAAATTTATTTCAATCCTTTTTTCTTGAATCTAATGTAAAAATCTAGAATATAGCTTGGATTGTAACCTTAAATGTGGAAACTTTTAAAAAAAAAACAAACAAACAAACAAAAAAAGAATGTCGAGGCAATCGGAAAACTTGAAGTGTTCGCAACCGTTCAAATCTGTAGATCACAGTTGTATATCACAGTCTTTGAATTCTTACACACTCCTAATCAATTAGTCCACCTCCATTAATCATTTCAATAAGAAAATACTGTTACTAATCAAGCACCTCTTGCACGCTTATCTTTTTCCACCAAACTTTAGTGCGTTTAATTAATTAGGTAGTGTTCGGTTAGGAGAAAAATAATTTTCACGAAAAATGATTTCCCAATTTTTCGTTGTTTGGCACAATTTAGTTATTACATATTAGTGTAAGTGAAATAATGTGTAATTTAGTTGATAAAGTTTTTTAAAATTAGTTTTATTAGAAATTTGAATTGTATTTCACTTACAGCAACATGTAATATACCACTATTTGTATTACCATTTAATTATTAATTCATGCCGCTTTGATTGAAAAAAATAAAAATCATTCATGTCTTTAATTATTAATTCAGATGAGGTAGGACGTCATTTTCAGGTCATTTTCTGTAAAATTTGCCAAGGACAAGTCACATATATAGTTATATGCACTAATTCATACAACACATAATTTATCAGCCATTGAATTCAAGTGTCGTATGACTTTTGAGGATGAATACTCCAAAGAGTATATTATTTAGTTGCCGGAGAACCTCCTTTCTTCAATATTTGACCGCTACCTTAAATTAATAATCTATAAAATTGTTGGAAAATGACCTTTCACACCTTGTAAACATTTTGCCCAACCTACTCCTCTCTATATATAGGCACATATGAGATGTGCACTAAATCACACACTCGTAGCGAGCTAGCGAGGAAAACACCCAAACACATCCAAAACCAAAACTACCCCACAATGACAAGGGTTGCCCAAAAAATCAAACCTTCCCAATTCCTACTCTCTCTCTCCCTCCTGAGTGTACTCTCTTTAGCCTCATTCCTTCCCCCAACACAAGCCTTCATGAAGACACTCAAGACTGACGAGGCCCAACAAGTACTTGGGCTAGACTTCAACAAGCAAAAGCTGAGCCACTTTCGGGTCTATTGGCACGACATACTTAGCGGACCAACCCCAACATCGGTCCGAGTGGTCAAACCCGTCTCACCTAAGTCCAAAACGGCCTTTGGGTTAATTGACATCATCGACAACCCATTGACCGAAGGGCCCGATGTGGGTTCGAAGCTGGTGGGCCGGGCCCAAGGGTTCTATGCCTCGGCTTGCCAAACTGATGTCGGGCTACTGATGACCATGAATTTCGCGATAACGGAGGGGAAGTACAATGGAAGCACGTTTACCGTGTTAGGGAGGAATATGGTTTTTACTAAGGTGAGAGAAATGGCTGTGATTGGAGGAAGTGGCTTGTTTAGGTTCGCAAGGGGTTATGTTCAGGCCAAGACTCATTCTTTAAACAGTTCTAGTGGGGATGCCGTTGTTCGATATGATTGTTATGTTATGCATTATTGATTTCAACTCCTACCATATATCGTGTGTCTTAATTTTAATATTTGTTCCTTTTCAATAGTAAAAGGACACCTAAGAGAGTGAACATAAAAAAGGGAGGACAAGGAAGGAGTGATGGCTTTTCATTTGAGTGATCATCATTCCCATGGTCCATGCACAACCACCCACATAAACATGGCTTCTAGATGAAGGCAAAGCATCCAAGAAAGCATAAACATTGATGTTGTGTCTTTCTTGATTAATTAAACAAAGAATATATATGTATAAATTTTTATTTTTATTATCTACTGTATTATAAAAATCTCTAATATGATGTCACAAATCAAAAATCTCATCAGTATGTTTTCTTTTAACAAACATAACTACACATGTGAAGTGATTATGCAGTGATTTTGATGTTATACATTTTTCAGAGAATGTGAATTTTCTCAAGAATTTAGATGAATAAATAATCATTAATATTTCCTCTAATTGTAAGGGTCTTGATTGACTGATAAACATATTTAGGCTGTTCTACGAACAGAGGATATAACTTGTTTTGCGCGCAGCTTAACTTTCTATCAAGTTAGGAAAAAACATGGTTAAAAAGTTAAGGTTTGTACCAATATTTTTTGTTGAAAGAGAGGAACAAGATTCATTAGTAATAGCACTTAGGCCATATTCTTTTCAGTTTATGGTAAGCACTTATCACAAGTATTGAGCACATTTTGGCTATATTCAACGCATTTCATTAGAATCAGTACAATTCAGCACTGTTAACTACTTATTGAAAATACCCAGTTATGTTTTTTTCAATGATTCAGCATGTTTCAGCAGCATGATTTAGTATATTTCAACAATAAGTATTTCTCACAAGTTAAAAAGAATATGCCCTCAATTAGAATTGACAAATACGTACTTTTTTCTCTAATTTAATTTGTAATGTGTCTTGGAGTATGAAAAGTAGTTGCGTCAAAATTGATCAGTCCAATATCTAAGAATCAACAATTTTAAAATATGACATTCAAGAAATCTATGCAAGTTATGAGTGAGACTAGTTGCTAGTGGATCCAACGTCAGGAGTAGGGGAGCATGCGTGGACAAAAAAAAAATGGGGGGGGGGGGGGGGGGGATTTTTTTTTTAAAAAAAAAAGGTTCAAAGGCAGAAACTTATGTAACGTTCAATTGAATTATATATAAAAAAGGAGCTTTCAAATTGTGATGGAGTGGAGCCCAAAAGGGGTGGTCTTTTTCTTCTTTGGAAATATGGGTGAAAAGAAGCGGTTTGACTGTTGACAATGCTGCCTAACCAAGCAAGGAAGTATGGATAGTTGGGTCAATATGGTACAAGCTCAAGTCATAAAAAATTAGGAGTTAATTAGGACCAGTAGAGCAACAAATGAAAAAGACGGTGCTCACAGTCAGCCAGCAAGGGATGAACGAGCTTTCAGTGAAAAACTAATGAGGATCAATGACGGAGTTAGGGTTTGAATTCTGGAATGTCGAATTATATTATACAGTAAAAAATATTCGTCTAAATTATAATCTAATTATTTAATATATTTTTTTCGTATCTTTTTATGACACAGCATAGTCATAATATTGTACTGATCGAACCTACAAGAGATCCCAAATTCACCAAATTTCATCTTCAAGCTCTTAAGTTTGATTTTCAAATTTAGAAATTTATCAAAATTAACTCCCGTTTGACTATTTTTAAAATGAATTAGCATAATTGTTAGACACAAATTTCACCAGAATCACTAAATTAGACAAAATAGTTTGCAAAGAATTTTTTTGACAGGATAGTTTGCAAATAATTGATTATAAATTAAAAAAGGAATATTATTGCCCTTGATTTTGGCTCAGGAGATAAAGTCATTTACACTATTTTCTTTATGGATTGATGTCAACATAAAATAATTTTTTTTAATTTCCCCTTATTTTCACTTACATATCAAGTTAGAAGCAAACTTCAAATCTTCCATGTATAGAAGGGGAGGAATTAATTAAATATTACATACCAAAATTAATGGTAAAAATATATATATCTTAATTAAAGAAAGAGCCACACAAAAATGCATTTACCCTGACTCAAACAAGCAACACACCCCTAGCATGAGCCAAATCCAAACACCTTACACCAAGTGAGCACTACACATTTCTTATTATATTTGCAAACTAAAAATGTATATGCAATCACTTTTGTCTTAATTAAAAGAAACTAAGCAACTAAAATTGTACACAATCGAACACATAACATACACCACAAGAAGGCAATGTACGAGCACTTTTCACCACTTGCACCATGCACGCTTCTTACTTTATATGCAAATGAAATGATATATACCTGTTTATTTTTTTCCTGAAATTTCAACATTTTAAATTTTTTCCCAAAAAGTTGGGATGTCAATTGGCATCACTTGCACCCATGTAATTCCATCCATGATGAGGACCTAGAGATTAAATTATCATAATTTATAAGTATATGTTTCGCAGTGTCTAATTCACACAAGTAGCTTCAAAATTTTTTCACTTTTTTCGGATTGGTAAGCGAGTCCAACCCACTAGGCCTCTATCGCAGGAGTACCCAGTGGATCTGAACGGACCAGTGGGCAGAAAATGTCAAAACTTAGACCAAAGTCCAGGCCCACACACTCTCCCACACACAAATGCACCGCAAATGTGCCCCATGTTTGAACCCGGGTGGGGGGAGAACATGTGGAGGGCCATCTCTTCTTCAACTTCAAAATTTTTTCACTTACAATTACGATTTTCTCCCTTTTTTGGATCAAAAGATGGAGGGGGGCTGTAGAAGATTCACATCAATATATGAAAACATATTGTTCGATGACTGAGAAGTAATACTTTCCGGGACACATTCAACGCAAACAACTGAATCAAAGTAAAGCAGTTGTCAATGAGTAACGTCATGGGCAACATTTTTTCCTGCCCTCCCCACAAATGACCACGAGAAGAAACATAAATTTGTACCAGAAATGTGATTATACATTTAGATATGACAAACAGATCATTTAGTTTAGATACAAATCAGGTTAAATTCAGATCAGGTCATATGTAGAATAAAATGACATTTCACTTCGGGTCAGATCATTTTCAGTTCAGGTTAACTTTTGGCCAGTAGATATTTTGTTCAATAAACTTGTCTTACAAAACGAAGTAACTTTGTATGATATTTTGAGTTAGGTTCAATCCAAATTAATTTGAATTTGAAATCAACTTTAGAGTGACATTATTTCGTTGAGTCAAATATGAGTTCGATCATTCCGTTTAAATTTCGGATATCCTAGGTGATATGATTTCTATTCTCCACTAAAGAAAGAGCAACCACACCCTTCTTCACGCCAACCCAAAACGCTAAACCTTCTTCACCAAAACCTTCCATCATCCCCAACAATTGAAGATCATAGATACAATCAGAAGATCCAACCATCATCGAAAAAGAAATGGAAGATCTGATGTACCAATTCAACTGGCTATCACCCCAGTTAGCCTTCCAACACAACAACAACTTCAACCCATCAGTCATAGAAGACGATCTCCTCAAACTCTTCGAGATCGAGGCCTACAGATCATGGGCAAACCTCGAATTAGCCTGCCAAATCGAAACAGAGGAAACCCACAACGCCATGGATGAAGCAGAGCAAGAAATCAATTCAGCCATGGATGAAGCAGAGCAAGAAATGAACTCCGCCATGGATGAGTTTCAGAGGTTTGCAGAGGAGCTGGAGAGAGAAGCCATGGCTGAGTATCACAGCTTGGTGAGTACTGCTGAGGCTGCTTGGAAGATGGGCAAAGCCTTGGAAAAAGCTGCTACTATTGCTTCTAAAAAGTATATCGAAGCTGCCCTTAATTCTGCTACTACTTCTTTGAGATCTGCTTGGAAGGGTGTCTCTTCTCGCAAAGTTCATCCTCATTGATCGTTGTAGGAGTTTGATTCATGTGTAATTTGTCGATCTAGTTCGTTTAATTACAGGTTGCAGTAATGTAATGTGGTGATAATCAAGCAATGTCAAGAATAAATTCAGGCAGCTTGCAATTAAACGCGGTGTATGAAAGGATGATTTTTTTTTTTTTTTTTTAGGAGCCTTGAATCCTACATTTCACTTCAGTCAAACTAATGTCAACCTAATAAAGATTGGAGCTTTCTCCTTACAAATTTTATCCATTTATAAAAATAAAATTTGTGACTTTGCTTAGGGCATTAGCAGCCCAGCTACACGCGTGAGGGAGGGACCTGCGAGTAACGCGCGTCCTACCTAGCCCAGGACACGCGTGCGTCAAACGGGGGACGGAACTGGTAGCCGTTCCGTCCCGCATTTCTATTTTTTTTGTCTTTTGTAGTATGAAACGCAGTGGTTTGGGTTTTGGGGTTGCACGGGATTGAATTTGAGGTGAGAAATCGGAGAGATAGTGTTGGCAATAGGAGAGAGAAGAGATAGAGGAGAGAGAAAATGGGCTTCAACTCCATTGAAGGAAGGAAGAGAGAGAAATCTGGGGGCAGGTATGAAAATGTTGATATCGGGATTGGGCTTGGTGTTTTGATTACGTCGAGATTGTATGGTGGAGTGGCAGTATTGTGAATTTTGTGGAAGATTGGGGTTGATTTTTAGTATGTGGACCAATATTACAAAAGCAATTTATACATTTTTATATCAATAAAATCAATATTCATTACTCCCGAAAAATAAAAACATTCACACATGTTACAAAAGTTAAAATACAAACACAGTATAAAAAATAAAAAGTAATTAATTAAGTTCCAATTGTGGGCTCCATGACAATTAATTGTCCTAAAATGAGTTCCAGTGATTGAAAAATTGAATGGAATGCAAGTGGAACTCATGCTGACGTGGCAGACCTGAGTTCCAAAAAATGAAACTCTGACTGAGAATGCCCTTACAGAGAACAAGTGTTAAACTACATCAACCAATCTGTGTTGATAACGTATGATTATGTGTGCTGTTAATGATAAGTTCAAATCATTTTACCTCAAAAAAAAAATTGGTTGAATAGAGTAGATATTAAATAGGGGTTTATCTTGATGAAGTGGAGTTTTATGTGGTCAGCCATCCAAATCTATTAGGAAATAAATCTTGTAAATATTTATTTAGCAAAGTTCTTTGACTTAGAATAGGAAACTTGTATATTCAGCTAGGGTTAGTTTCTTTGTATTTTGGGCTTTATGTGCTTGTATATAAATACCACACGGGTACACGGCAGAGGAGAGATGAAGCAATCTTTAATACATTGAACTTCCTTGAATTTGTTATTATATGGTATCAGAGAATCTGGGACACCCATTCAGCACACCCAACAGCCGAGCCCCTCTTTGCCAAACATCATGACCAAAGATCAAACCTTTGCAATTGATAACCAAAGCCCCTACTATCTTCACCCGTCTGACTCTCCCGGGGCAATCATAACATCAATAAAATTTGATGGGAAAAATTATGAGCTATGGGAGAGTGCAGTCAGGACGTCTCTACGATCCAAGAATAAACTTGGATTTATTGACGGGACTATTACAAAACCAGAAGCAACGGAGGGTAAAAGCATGGCGGAGATCAATGCATGGAAATGGTGAATTCCATGATTGAATCATGGATAATGAATGTAATTGAACCAAAACTGCATAAGAGTGTGGCGTACGTAGACTCGGCTCAAAAACTCTGGGAGAATATAAAGAAGCGGTACGCCATAGCCAATATCCCGAATATTCACAAACTGAAGGCCGAGATAGCCTCATGCAAGCAAAACAATCAGGAGGTTGTCGAGTTCTTTTCTGGGCTTATGGGCTTATGGAATGAGCTTGATAATTACATAAAGATTCCAACCTGTAAGTGCGGAGCAGCAGAGCAGATCCTAAAGACCGTGGAAGAAGATAAAATCCATCAATTCTTGATGGGGTTAGATGATGGGCCATACTCTACAGTTCGAAGTCAAATCCTCGCAATAGAACCACTGCCCTCGCTAGAGAAAATTTTTAACATGATTCAACAAGAAGAGAACCATAGAAGTGCAATGGCTAATCGAGATGCTCAACCCGAGAACATGGCGGTTTTTGCTACCTCACATATATCTCGTCCTGGATACTTGCGAGGTGAGCGACCATCATGTAAGCACTGTGGAAAGGTCGGTCATGATGAGACGACTTGCTATGAACTAGTGGGGTACCCAGCCGGATGGAGCAGCCGTGGGGGAAGAGGTGGCAGGAACAAGGGGCGTGGAGGACGAGGAGGCGGACGAACACATGGCTGCAGCGGACGAGGCAGAGAAGTCGCACATCAAGTGCATGCATCCGGTGCAGACCCAGCCAAGAGCAGCAGCCGAGAGCATGAGACAGGACCTTGTGATTCCAGGGGCATGACCACAACCAGTTTTACAGCACAACAGGTACAGCGGATTTTGAGTCTCATCGAGACTCCAAAATCAGCTCATGAGAAACTATCAGGTAAGGCAGTGTGGTTGCTCGATTCCGGGGCATCTTGTCATATGACCAATATGATCTCTCTACTCCATAATGTCGAAAACATTCGTCCTATTCATGTGGAGCTTCCAGACGGGTCCAGCATCTTAGCCGTAAAACGGGGGACAGCCTCGGTCGACTCTAGACTGAAATTACATAATGTGCTTTTTGTTCCCGGTTTACGTTGCAACTTGATTTCTATTGCGCAACTTGTTGAGGACAATATTTGTGCAGTAACATTTAATAAAAAGCTTTGTGTGATACAGGACCTTACTACGAGGAGCCAGATTGGAGTGGGTGAGCCGAAGAGAGGAGTCTACTATCTGAAGCAAGAGACACTGGAACGGGTTCACGCGAACAAGGCTATTTCATACGATACATGGCACTATAGATTAAGTCATCCGTCGAGCCAGGCATTATCTTATATTTTCGGCCAAATTAGAAGTAGGAGTTCAAATAATTTATGTGATGTGTGTCTTCGTGCTAAGCAAACACGTGTGTCATTCCCTATTAGTGAAAATAAAGCAACAAACTGTTTTGACCTTATACATTGTGACTTATGGGGACCTTATCGTACAAAATCGTTTTGCGAGGCTCAGTATTTTCTAACTATTGTTGATGATGCCAGTAGAGGTGTTTGGATTTATCTTTTGAAAGAAAAGAGCGAAGCTTCTCAATATTTGAAAGATTTTTGCATTATGGTTCACACACAATTTGGGGTTATGGTAAAGATTATTCGAAGTGATAATGGGAATGAATTTACATCTAGACCCATGAGGTTGTTCTATAAAGAACGAGGGATTATTCATCAAACTAGCTGTGTTGACACCCCTCAGCAAAATGGTAGAGTAGAACGGAAACATCGTCACATCTTGAATGTGGCACGAGCCTTGCGTTTCCAAGCACACTTACCTATTGAGTTTTGGGGGGAATGTGTCCTAGCCGCAAGCTACCTCATTAATAGAACTCCCTCCTCTATCTTAAAGGGCAAGACTCCTTATGAAATTTTGTTCAAAACTCCACCCTCCTATGAACACTTGAAGATATTTGGTTGCCTGTGTTATGTTTATAATCATCAACGACCTAAAGATAAGTTTGAATCACGAAGTTGTAAGTGTGTATTTGTAGGCTATCCACATGGTAAGAAAGGGTGGAAGGTTTATGATCTTGAAACTGGAAATATATTTGTGAGCCGTGATATAATCTTCGATGAGCAAACGTTTCCTTTTGGTGAGGATTTGGAAGACAATGCTCCTAATATGTTACAAAAGGAATATCACCATTTTTGGGAAACTGATGAGGTGAAGGAAGCTAATAGGAGGAGTGTGCCGCGACACGTGGGCTCCGAGACACCTCCTGCAGGGCTGAGCCCACCAGAAACCAATGGAAATTTCGGCTCTGACTCCTCTGCTCCAGGCCCACAGCCCCTGACGGGCTTGTCTTCAACTGGGCCGGACTCTCAATCCAGACCAGGCGATAGGGGGAGCCCTCGGTCTGTCCGCAGATCCTGCAGCAGCCAGGGTCCCCAGGCCTCAGGACCACCAGAAGGGACCACAGACCACAGGCCCAATGGAACCCAGGAAGAGCAGCCTTCAATTATGACCCAACCGAACATGGAGGCAGGCCCACCAAATGCGGCTGGTCCAACATGTGAGCAACGAACTCGGAAAATGCCTAGTCATTTGCAAGATTATGTGTGTTTTTCAGCAAGCTCTCGTGACTCCTCTCTATCATCAACGGCCACTTGCTCACTCTCTAAGGTCTCCTCAGGTAAACCGTATCTCATTGCTAATTATGTTACCTGTCATAAATTTTCTCCTTCACATCGCGCCTATTTGGCCGCTATTACTAAGATTGTGGAACCCAGATTTTTTCATGAAGCAGTGCAGGACACTCATTGGAAAGATGCCATGATTAAAGAGATCGAGGCCCTTGAAAAGAACAATACATGGAGTGTTGTTGATTTGCCCCCAGGAAAGAAAGCCATTAACTGCAAATGGGTCTATAAAACAAAATATCATTCTGATGGGCGTCTCGAACGATACAAAGCTCGTTTGGTCATTCGTGGTGACGAGCAAGTCGAAGGGTTTGACTACAATGAAACCTTTGCCCCAGTTGCCAAAATGACAAGTGTTCGCACCGTCCTGGCCATCGCCGCTGCAAAAGGTTGGGAGTTACACCAAATGGATGTTCACAATGCGTTTTTGCATGGTGATTTGGACGAGGAAGTGTACATGACTATGCCCCTGGGTTCCGTACCTCTAATCCTCATAAAGTCTGTCGCCTACACAAATCTTTATATGGCTTAAAGCAAGCACCCCGTCAATGGTTTGCCAAGCTTTCGTCCAAAGTACTCGAATACGGATTTGTTCGTACCTATGCTGACTACTCTCTTTTCACATACAAGAAGGCTGGTCAACTCATGGCTCTTCTTGTATATGTGGATGATTTGGTGCTCACTGGTAATGATCCTAATCTCTGTGCCTTATTTAAAGATTATCTGCATAAGTGCTTCTATATTAAAGATCTCGGGTCTCTTAAGTATTTTCTCGGGATTGAAGTTGCGCGGAATTCGCAAGGGTTATTCTTGTGTCAACGGAAGTATGCCCTTGACATTATTGATGAATGTGGTCTCTTGGGCTCCAAACCTGCTGCCACTCCTATGGAAGTAAATCATAAATTGGCTCTGGCCACTGGGGCTCTTCTCCCAAATGCCACTCAATATCGCCGGCTAATTGGTAGACTCATCTACCTTACCATTACTCGCCCCGAACTTTCTTATGCTGTTCATATCCTTTCTCAATTCATGCAATCTCCCAAGGAGGCTCATTTCGAAGCTGCACGGAGAGTTCTTCGATATCTCAAAGGAAACCTCGGGCAAGGTATTTTACTTCGCAGTGATTCCGAACTCAAAGTCGTTGCTTACTGTGATTCGGATTGGGGGGCTTGTCCTCTCTCCTGCCGCTCTTTGACTGGTTTTCTTGTTACTCTGGGCGGCTCTCCTATATCTTGGAAGACAAAGAAACAAGGCTTGGTTTCTCGCTCTTCTGCAGAGGCGGAATACCGTGCCATGGCCACCGTTACCAGTGAGTTGATCTGGATAAAGTCGCTTCTGGCTGCCATGGGTGTTTATCATCCCTCTCCTATGACACTATTTTGTGACAATCAAGCAGCATTGCATATCTCCAAGAATCCTATCTTTCACGAACGCACCAAGCACATCGAGATGGACTGTCACTTTGTACGCGAACGACTCGTTTCGGGTGATCTCACCACCGGTTATGTGTCTTCGAAACATCAGCTTGCCGACATTTTCACCAAAGCTTTTGGTTCACAACCGTTTCATTTCTTAATGGGCAAGCTGGGTATAGTCAATCCCTATGCTCCACCTTGAGGGGGAGTATCAGGAAATAAATCTTGTAAATATTTATTTAGCAAAGTTCTTTGACTTAGAATAGGAAACTTGTATATTCAGCTAGGGTTAGTTTCTTTGTATTTTGGGCTTTATGTGCTTGTATATAAATACCACACGGGTACACGGCAGAGGAGAGATGAAGCAATCTCTAATACATTGAACTTCCTTGAATTTGTTATTATAAAATCTATGCCGAATACTTTCATGTTATAAAATTATTTCTCATGGGTGAAAGTATTATAAAATCACACGTCATTTTTTCGTTTATACGATATTATGATTTTCAGTGTTATCGATCTCATGAATTATTGAATTTAATCTATGTCCTTCCATTCAACGTTGACTTTGATTTCGCCCTTCTATTACATGGTGTGATTTTTCTAAATCAAACCAAACCCTAATCTGGTAATCAAGCTAAGATCTTCCCCCATTTGTTAACAAGTGCGGGGTGAACCCCCAAGAAAAGTTAAGCAAGTTGCTTTATGAATATGAGTTTTCACGACTTATTGAATGGTCATCTCTTATAATATGTCAACCTATTTAATTAAAGGGAGTTATACATGGATTCAAATCCTCAAAGACCTTATAATCTTTTCACCTACATTTTCCACCGACTTTAGTATTGTTAAATGTGCTCGTTCTACTAACAGATTATGGTGCTATTCAGGCCCAATTGAAATGTCATTGCGGTGACTCCTATATTGACTACTTAATTTTTCTATGGACCATTGAAATGTCAAATTCTGTTTAAATTTAATATCTTTTTTTATTTTTATTAAGTAGTAAAATTACATTAAGAACCGATGTTCCTCTCAATCCACATGTCAAGTCCTTCCCCTATGAGCCTTTCCAAACCCACCTAACTCTAGACTGTCCCTAAATAGGGGAACCAACTTACCTGATCAATGCAAAAAAATTGAATCAGTAATGAGTTTTATATCATAAATTCATGTACCTAACTATCCGTCACTCTGTTTATATTTTTAAAAATTTTTAAATTTGTTTTAAAATCAAATGGTTAAATTATAATAAAGTACAGTCATATATTGTAATATTCCTGCCTAGTGACTCAGCCTACAGTAAATTTAGGCAGATTCTTTTCATGCATCAAGAGAGATGTGCATAAGATCTATGATGCTTAATTATTTATTATGATTTTGCTAATTGTCGGCTTTAGACGATGGTTAAAATAATAAATTTAGAAATAATAATTATATATACACATTAAATATGGTAACATTAACAAATTGAAATTATATGGTGATTATATGTTTCCAAAACTGCCCTTTGATTATAGATAATTATGTTATCAAAAAGAAAGAAAATCCCAACTTCAAGTCCTGTCCTTCTCACCGTTGCTGCGCATGCACATCATCACTAACAACGGCACAAAGGCAACAGCAACGATACCAATCCCAACACCACCACCACTGCCACCCCTCTCCTGTACCACACAAAAAAGACCTTATGGTCATCACTACCACCACCACAACAATCACACCTAGGCCCTCTATTGAATTTCTGTATGTTGTCGACAATTCGACAAATCTTTTTTTTTTTAAAGACACCGGCAACACTTTCCCCCGAAAAAGGTGAACCCCATTTCAGGCATTTATGATTGAAATCCATATTACAAAATAAAGATTTCACTTATTAGAAGGTTTTCGACAATTTTTATACATACATAAGAATCATATTTGCAGAGATAAAGTTGTACATATCTAAATCTTTCCAAACATGTTAAAAAGGGACCTATAATGTGTTGGGAAATTAAGGAGGTACCTCATCGCGGAACAGGATCTTGTTGCTCAGCGATTGCCCATAGACTCTTGAATTAGGACTTATGGTGGCTACTAGAGTCACCATCGTTGTCACACCCAAAACCCGAGCTCGATTGATGGTAAGGCTAGCGTGAGAGGAGAGGAGAGATAGTGAGGGCTGCTATATTGGTTAGATGCAACTAAAAAAAAACAATTAGGTCACGAAGACCACATATATATAGCTGCACATAGCTTGTAACCGACTACAAGTGGTTAATAGGAATTTGATGGCCATGATTAATACATAATTAATCATTTGTAACTGCCCAATTAGTAGCATGATAATGTGACTGTTACACCTGGTCAACACAATGAATGTTGCATGTTGTGAGGACTGTGGTGCTTAATCAACCGGAAAGAAAATTATTCCAATAGTGGAGATAATGGCATGGTGATTTATATAAGAAATGAATGAATGCTGATTGGTGGATCATGCAGATTAGTATATATCATTTTCATGAATTAGCTTTACAAATAGATAAAGGTCAAAAAAACAAAAGGGTAAAGAATAAAGATAATGCACAGCCAGCAAATGCCAATTGCAATGCATTTCCAGATAATCAATGCTTTTCCCAATAATAATGTTGGAGAAAATCCTTCCGGCCTTTCCAGTATTTCAATACTGAACACATCAATTTTTCTGTGTCGTCCATCTTAGGGTCCATGGTCGGTGGTACGTGGCAGGCCTTCATTTGCCAGGTACACTGAATCACTGTACATCAACGTAGGGGATCTCGACAACTCAACTTTTGGGACGCCGGCCAGGATGAAATTAAAGCCAAGATAGATACCCGCGATCCAAGTCTGCATGAGAAAAAGGAGAGCGTGACATCCACCCACTCTTCCTTAATTGGGGGGGAAGGGGGGGGGGGCTTCTGAAACTTTATGCATGATCTGTATGAAGATTTATAAAATCGTAAATATTTAGAGAAGATAATTCTGCATAAGAGTTATTGTTAGACGGACTTCAGTAAATATAGTGTTTTAAAAGTTTTTGAATGGCTAATAATATGCTTTAGACGTATTTTTTTTTAATTTGGAGGTTATTATTAGTTTATCTAATAATGAATTTTATCACTGTCATTCTTAAATGAATTACTCGTAACCCTAATTGTTATTAAAAGTTACAATAAAAGCTTCATGTCATAATTTGTTGTAAGTGAAGCGGTCTCACACATAATTTATTAGAAATTTGAGGGAAAAAACCAAGGCGCATATTACCATTTGATCAAAATGAGATTTCTAAATCTGTCAAGTTTCCTATATCTGTATTTATTTGACTGTTAATGAGATGTTTATGATTATATTTATAGTTTTTGTAAACTTTTCAAAAATTGACTGAAATTTTCTAGATTATGATTGAGTTCTCTTCTAAAAATAAATGGGTACTAATTCATTCCTTAAGAAGGTAAGAGTCGATAAGAAGTTTATTATAACAAAAGGAGTATGTGGGTAAATTTGACATCGAAAAACAGGGGCATTTCCTAAATTTGGTGAACATGATTCAAAGAACAGGTGTAGTGGTAAGAAATCGACTAAAGATGCTCATGAGGGGTTTCAATGCAAAGCAATGCAAGATTCACTTACACCAAATAAAAGTGCCAAATAGGTGGTTGATTTTTGTAAGAAAGGTGGATTGTCTTTCATAAGAAACAAGACCCCCTGTCATTATAAAGATTACTAGCAGTTTAAGAAAAGAAGTTGAGAGCATAAGGCAAGTTCAACATCCTAAGTTGATTAGTCATTTACATCCTTAGCTGAAAGCAGGTATAACAACTAGACCGCATGATTTATTTGTAATTTCTATAGTTTAAGTTGATTATGAAAGTCGTATGTAAATGAAGCTTATTTTACTTTGTCATTTATGTTTGAACTTCGTCCAAATAATGATCTAGAAAAATGGAGTATTCAAATCCAATACCTTGAAAGTCCGATGTTAGATGGGGGGAGGAGGGTCTTATGTAGCAACTTTATGCTTAAGTAACTAAATTATAAAGACACTAGTTCTATTAAATCTTAGATTTTAAAACCATTACTACCTCCTACTTCATATAAATGAAGTAGAGGAAATTTAGAGAGCTATTTGTCTTTAATCCACTACAATCCAAGCTAAAAAAACTAGTGTACAAACTTTTTTTTAACTACTAAAATTATGAATATATTTAGAAAAATTGAGTATTCATTAATAATCCTATGGTTGTCCTTCATCCAATGCTAGGGATGGAATTGTCTGTCGGGTGCCCTGAAATCAAACTGAAACCTGTCAAATGGGTCTAATTTCAGAATCGAAACTGATCAGACGATTATGGGTCTAGTTCCTAATGTTAAGGAACTAGACCAATCAGTTGTAGTTCCTAAAATGAAACACGAATAAACAAGAACCAAAAACTGATTATGACCACAAAAAAAAAATCCTAGCATAAGGTATAGCCTATTTCTTCTATTAATTTTTCACATGGTAAAATGTCCTAATTCAACTTCTATTAAGCCCAAACCAACCAAAAAAAAAAAAAAAAAACTAAAGAAACATGCATTTCATTCTATTGAAGTTTATGTTTGTTATGCTTTTTTTTTGAGTCAAATTTTATAATTCGCTATCTTAATTTATTATATTTGGTTCTGTCTTATAAATAGACAAATGTGATTTGCATCAAATCATATTAATTCAATGAATGTAATTTACAACCTTTAATTGGCAGGTGTTTGCTATAGAGCGAGGTCTTATACTTTATGGGCTTTGAAATGAATCATATTGTGCTATGACTTTTTTTTTATACAGTAAACAAATAGTAGATCTGAAAAATTAAAAAAAAGTGTATAGTTGACACAGATACCCAAAATTGAACCTGAAATTGGTGGTTATGACTCTGATTCCCAAAATTATGGAACCTTTTGATTCCTAAAACTGAGAAACTTGTTTACCTGGCTCCAAATTTGATTCCTAATTTTAAAATACGGTACCCAAATCCCGAAACTGCTCACCCTTATTTTCCAATGTAAATAAAATTGAATGAGATGAACTTATAGTTTATGGTGTCACGCTCTTTTATAGTGAGGGTGGGACATTACATAGCTTCCCCAAAACCCAATTGCACATCTCCACACTAACAATCTTTTTAATCTTTTTCATTTAATTAAACAAAACTCTAGATTCCCTTCGCATAATTAGGTCAAAGAAATGAAACCCTCCCTAAATATAAACCCCCATCTCCACCTCCTTTCTCGCCTAAGAAACTTCACTCCCACTCTCAGATACCACTTTCCCAAATTCAATCCTTTGTTCCATCAAACTAAGATCGAGTCCATGGCGAGACAGTACAACTCATACACACAGTATCTCTCTCTGTCCCCACCACCTCTTCACCTATGCTGCTTCTTCTTCGTGCTGCTCTTATTCCTGGGCTTGTCATGGTACATCAACTACGAGCCGATGTGGGAGGACCTCATGGATCAGGTGAAGCTAGTCCTCATTATCTTCCCTGTACTCCTCATCCTCATCGTCCACTGGCTCTCCACCACCCAAGATCGACGGCTCTCCTTCATCCCCTTGCCTGAACAGGACTCCATTCATAGAGCTGGTGGTTCCCCCTGGGGTGTGGGCCTCCTCCTTGTCTTCCTCATCTTCATGATCTCTTATCACTCCTCCATCAGGGAGAGCTGGTGGCCCTTGCTTAGTTAATTAACTTAATTAGTGGATAGATAATCATCTTTTGCTTAATCATGTGGTTCATGATTAGTGTATAATTACTTAAATTGTGTATTAATTATGTGTGTGGTGCATCCATGGGTGTAAAAATTGGGCTCCCTTCTTCCTTTTTATTTTCACTTTATTGCCTTTATTTTAATTAAGGCTTTTGCGCCTTTTTCTTGTAGAATATAAAAGTCTAGGTAGCTTTAATTAACAGCCACTAGCTTCTTAATTAATTCCAAATTAGGGCATGTGATAATCCATTGTCAAAAGTCAAGCAGAAAGGAAGAAATGTGAATGGTTGGAGATCCAATATGTTATATCTATTGCAAGTGAGTTTCTAATTTAAAATTAATTGACGATGAATAGAGTATTTCACTTATCTAGGTTGTTGTAAAGTAGCGTCTCTTTTCACTTATTTGGCGATGAGGTACAAATGTACAATTGTTCTATAACAAATTACCCCGCTCCGCTACGTAACATTAATTGTTTTTGACAGTTTTACTGTAACACTTAGGTAGTCCCTTACTCTTCTTTGTGAGCTCTTTTTAGGCCGAACGCCTCTACTAATGTGGGCTTCTTGTAGTTAACGCCCAGTAGGGCTCGAGCCTTCTTTTTTACTAAACTGAATTCAACTTTGGAGCAAATCCTGGGGCATAACCAGTGGATGAACTCTATTAGGGCGCTAGATTGACAACTCTGACACTGTTGATATGAGCTAAATAGAATTCTAATTCGACATCAATTGACAATGAGTAAAATAGTTGCCCTAAATTATCAACTAACATCTCTTTTGACTACTTAGTGCTGTCGGATAATTGTTTTCAAACACCACAAATGGGGTCCAATTTTGGGCAAGGGCTGAATTTGGGGGGCAATCCAAGAGGATGTTCCTCTGTGGGAATAGGAGATAAGACCGACATTAATAAACCAAAAACATTCTTAATTAATATCAGACTTAATTAATAAATATCCTATAATTTTGCAATACTACTGTAAATTACAGTACTAATGACTTAAATTAGGGGCAGAACCAAGAAAAAGGGATCAACTGTGCTACTACAGTACTACTTACTCGTTGTTGTGGCAGTGATTGACGGCCCTCTCCCATTTTGTTCTTCTTTTTACCTTTTTTGTCCCACGTCTTCTGTTTTAAGCCAATTTTCGCCATTTTTAGTTAGGTCATGAATAGTATGGCTCGTGACTCATGACTCCATGTGGACAAAATTCAACCGCACTTGCTTCAGATTAGCATATCTTTAAGTCATAAGTTGCTTTATGGACCACCAAAATATTTGATATAATTCTGGTTTAAGTTTGTGACATTTTCAACGGTCTTTCGACTTTGTAGTAATATTTTTATTTCTTATATTTTTAGATAGAGAAACTATGCAGTTGATTGACTAATAAAGAAAGAATGGTATGTCATTATATTTCACAGTAGTGTGAAAAGAGATTTTGTATAGAAATTTTTTTTGTATCCTCTATGAGAATAATATAGGAAGAACCCTTAAAAAAAGAGTTACCTAGATTGTATTTTTACCTTTTTATTTAAAAAAAAAAATCAACGGTGCTAACTTTTTCATGATTTGAAAACAGAACTTTTCCATTTACACTTAAAAAGCTTCATCAATGATAGAAAATGTTAGCTTTGTTAAGGGCTGGAAACTATACCATTACATATTAAATTTTTTGCATAAAAAGCCATCATAGATGACTTAGGTGAAGATGAAAGCCGCATTTCAGTAACAAAACAGGTCTAGAGAACCAAAACAGACGTTTTCAACAAGTTCAATCCCGGGCCATGCCGAGTGCCCACCAAGATGATGTTAGGTTCAATGCATTCAGCTCATGAATTCGACACATACTGAAACAACCCCCCCCCCCCTCCCCAACCCGAGAGAGAGAGAGAGGGAGAGAGACAGAGAGCACCTGCTGCATAATCTAAAGCATGCCCTAAAGCCACATTTTCTTTGCCACCTAGCCAAATGTACAATAACTCCGGATCCCTTGTAGCACATGGATATGAAAAAAAAAAAAAAAAATGTAGGATTAATCCATCAATTAACCGGGTCTGTCATTTCCCATATCTGCACCCTGAATGCTAAAATAAAACCAAACAGAAAGAAGGCCACCTGGTAGAATGAATTGCGACATCTACTCATGTTTAAGACATGAAGCCTAGCAAAGAATTAGGCCTGGTAGGATATGAGAAAAAAGAGGATAACCAGAACAAATGCCACACCCCAAGGTGACCCTCCAGCTCGATGAATGTCACCGGGGTTCGACCCTGGCAGGAGGAGCTTCAGGCAGCTTGAAGCCAGCATTGTCGACAGCTACTGGACTGCAATGAGTATGAGCAAGGGAGATGTTGGATTTCGTGGCCCAAAATCTAAGAAACGGCACCGTGTGACCATGCTTGACGACACGGACGTGTCAGGGTGAAGAAGCGGAGCGTCGAAGGAAGACAGAAAAATGGCACTGGCGTGCCGTGCCATGCTCTGTTCTGGCGCGGGTTTGTCCTGGCGGCTAGAGTTTGCTTCGGCGTGCAGTATACTTGGCGGCTAGGGTTCTTCTCTAGGGGTAAAACCCTAAACTTCTAGAGCCTATATATAGACGCTTTATCTAGAACCTAAAATAACATCTGAACTCCTGAATCTCTAAACACATTGAGAGGTAGAGAGACTTTGAGAGAGATTACAAGAGAGATTGTAATTCTGCTGTTGGATCAAATCACTTGTTGTGATTGTGATCGTTTTGTACTCTCCCTGCTCATATAGTGGATTGATTGTGCTTATCATCGTCCGTGGTTTTTTCCCGCATTGGGTTTCCATGTAAATCTTGTGTGTTGTCGTTTTTGTTCTTGTTATCGCTCTTTAACTATTTCTGAATATCTGTTTCATCCTATTGCTTCCGCTATTAGTTGCTCTAATTTCCTAACAAGTGGTATCGGAGCCTTGGTTTAAGATGTCTTCAATTATGAAGGTTGATATTCAGAAATTTGATGGAGAGGTTAGTTTTAATCTCTGGAATGTGCAGATGAGAGCCATTCTCATCCAGCATGGGTTATGGAAAGTTCTGCAAGGACCTCACGTGAAACCCGAGAAGATGACTGAAGAATAATGGGTAGCAGACCAAAAGAAGAAACGTGGATCGTTGACGGACGAGGAATGGGAGGAACTGGAGTTGAAGGCACTTCCTCCCATACAGTTATGCTTGGCACCACATGTTTTGCGATAGGTGTTTGATAAGACAACTGCGGTGAATCTTTGGGTTCGGCTGGAGGAACTCTACATGACGAAGAGTCTCGCCATTAAAATCCGTTTGAAGGAAAGGTTGTATACCTTTCGTATGGCTGAAGGTACCCCTGTTCAAAAACATTTGAATGAGTTTAACTCTATTCTTGTTGATTTGGAGAGTTTGGATGTGAAAATTGAGGATGAAGATAAGGCTATTTTGCTTGTTGTGTCGTTACCCCCTTCTTATAAACACTTTAAGGAGATCATGTTATATAGTAATTCTAATACTATATCGTTTGAGGATGTTAAGTCAAACCTGTTGTCTAAGGAGAAGTTTGATCTTGACATTCATACTGATTCTGCTGAGGGATTAGTAGTAAGGGGTAAAACAACTGAAAAAGAGAACGGTAATAGGAGTAAGAACCATTCTAAGTTTAAAAATTCTCACGCTGGTAAGACCTGCAATTACTATGGTAAATTGGGTCATATTGTTGCTAACTGTTGGCAACTGCAAAAGAAGAGGAAGAAAGAAGAAGATAATTCTTATGAGCCTGCTGAAACTTCGTTTGTCGAATCGGATTCTGATTGTGACGTTTTATTTGCTACCTCTACTGAAAGGGAGAGCGATTCTGATTGGATTCTTGATTTTGGGTGTACCTATCATATGTGTCCTCACAAGGATTGGTTTTCAACATATGATCTAGTTGACTCAACTATTGTTCACATGGCCAATAATGCCCAATGTAAAGTAACTGGAATTAGTATTGTTAAAATCAAGACCCATCATGGTGTTGCCAGAACTTTATCGAATGTTCATCATGTTCCTGACTTAAAGCGTAACCTCAACTCTTTAGGCGTCCTTGGTGCAAATATTCAGCTGAAGGTGGAGTTCCGAAGGTCTAGAAGGGCAGTCGGATTCTACTGAAGGGTTTGAGGCAAGAAGGTCTCTATGTCTTGCAGGCATCTACTACGACAGGATATATGAAAAAAGGTTCATATAAGTCATCTCCCATAACTAAGTTCAATCATTACTTGGACTTAGTTGGCATTCCTAGTATTTGAGCGCCCTTCGGGGCATTGCCCCTTGGGGGGCCATCTCTCTTCGGGGTGTGATAACGGTGGTAGAGAATTGGTGATTGGAGATTTCGATTCAAGGTGGAGATTGTTGGGTTTCGTGGCCCAAAATCCAAGAATCGGCACGGTATGACCATGCTAGACGACACGGACGTGTCAGGGTGAAAAAATGGAGCGTCAAAGGAAGACAGAAAAACGGCACTGGCGTGCTGTGCTATGTGGCACGGTCGTGCCATGCTCTGTTCTGGCGCGGCTTAGTCCTGGCGGCTAGGGTTTGCTTCGTCGTACAGTATACTTGGCGGTTGGGGTTCTTCTCTAGGGGGTAAAACCCTGGACTTCTAAACCCTATATATAGAGGCTTTGTCTAGGACCTAAAATAACATCTGAACTCCTGAATTCCTGAATCCCTAAACACATTAAGAGGTAGAGAGACTTTGAGAGAGATTACAAGAGAGATTGTAATTCTGCTGTTGGATCAAATCACTTGTTGTGATTGTGATCGTTTTGTACTCTCCCTGCTCATATAGTGGATTGATTGTGCTCGTCGCCGTCCGTGGTTTTTTCCCGCATTGGGTTTCCACATAAATCTTGTGTGTCGTTGTTTTTGTTCTTGTTATCGCTCTTTAACTATTTCTGAATATCTGTTTTATCCTATTGCTTCCGCTATTAGTTGCTCTAATTTCCTAAAAGGAGATGTCATCAGCAACCTTTGCAACAGTTCTGATGCTGTTGACATCACTGAATCATAGATTATGTACCCCAATATCCCGCTTAATAGCATCATCATGATCATGATTACCCAGTTCTCGTATCTGCCTGAGCTTGATCTTGGTGCAAAACCCATTTCTTTTTTTCCTTTGGTTTTTTTTTTGGGGGGGGGGGGTAGGAAATGCAGTAAAAAAAATGGTACTATGATGGAATCTAAGGTTAGATGGGTTCAGAAATATGTGTGAGTAGCAAAGGTTCAGGTCATTTTCTGACCATGCAAAGACACACCCACTAAATTCTGCAGGATGAATGAATAATTGAGGATGGTACGAACTTGTGACAAGGAAATTACCAACCAGGGTCCTCATCTAGCAGCTCCAGGGCCTATTGTACTGGCTACAATCTGAAACAAAATTGTACCTGATGAAATTTGGTTGCTTTCTGGCTTGTCTTCTCGCTACACAAACACAAAGAATCTATTTTGTTAACTGTTAACAGAACAGCACCCACCATAATGACAAAAACACAGAACTGGTCATGTGACACCTAATAAAACAAACAGCATCAAAGATTGCAAATACTTCTTGGGTTAGTGGTTATAAGTGAGTTGTAGGGTAAATTAGGCCTCAGGTTCGATAACCCCTTGCCTTTGTATTGACAGTATTGTAACTGTATTATACTGTCCTTTGTAACTCATTTGAATTCCAAAAAAACAAATGCAAATAGTTTTCTTATGGACCAGAACATTTTTTCCCGTTAAATGCAGCATAGGCACAGTTCATAGAAAAAGTAGGGGAATTTTACCTCAGTAAATGCTCAAGTCTCCATTGAGGTTCCTTTGTTTGTTCATTGAGTATAGACAACCAGCTCGTGCCTCTCACTATCTGATTGATTCATTGCCTTCTTATTCCCCATCCAGCTGCAGTTTCAACATATAACAAAGATCACAGACCAACCCCCGGGGGGGGAGGGGTGTGAGGGGAGGTTGGATGCTTAAAGCTTAAACAATACATAAACCACAGAGATTGCTTCTATAAAAACATAATAGTATGTTCCAAAACCATGTCCAGATGTTAAACTACTGTATTATCGGCTTCCATCAACTCCCTTTCTAAGGCAACTCTTCTGGTCAGATGCACTGGCACGTTAGCTAGATATAAAAGATACACTAGCAACAAGAATATATTATAGATAACCAACTCTAAGCTAGTAAGCTCAGGCTCCACTGCCTTACTAGCACCACTTCTTTTATTCCTCCATCAAGATAGACAATCTTGCCTGTAATCCCTCTAGCCACTCATCATGCTTCTTTATGTGGCATTATCTCAGCTTCATAGGCATGTTTCCGATCATTTTGCGAAGACCATTGGTAGAATAGTATCTAACCCATGGTAGCCCTGGTACTTGCATTGGTCGATTTGGCTACAAAGAAGTAAGCAACAACCATCCCCGAAAGTGCAGAATTTGGCAACTTAGGAATGCCGTAAACTCTCAAGTCTCAACTTAGGGATTCTGATAATTTTACTCATTTTCTTTGCATCCACTATCCAGTGAGCAGCCATTAGGGATGCCGTAAACCTTCGAGTATGGGATCAAGATGAATTCCTATAAAAATGACGATCCCACGTTTATTTGAGGATATGGATACATTATTAGGTCTTACATTTGTCATGTAATATGAAATCATCCTTCAAATTTTGACAGCTATGTGTACGTCTTGATGAATTTAAGTGGAAAATATTCATCTTCCCTCCATGGTTATCTGATGGTGAATACGAAGGACAACCAAGCAGGGTGTTTAGACATCCACAATGAGTATACTAACTAGCTAGGAGTTCTTGTATCACATCAATCATCACTTGTAATCTTGTTCAAGGAGACAAGCAACAAATCAATAACAATCTTTAGCCCACTTTGCGGTTTTGGGCAACTTATTTCACTGTTAGTAACTTAACCACTTATATACAATAGTAAACATGCCAGGATCGATCAGTGAAAATTTTAGTTTTTACAACAGCTAGCAAAAGGAGAAAAATAAACGTACACCAAGCGACATAAGCGGCAATCATAAGCTCCAAGAAGGCACCTCCCACGGCAGCATTCCATCAAAAACCTTCTGGTAGACCAAAATCAAAATTGCACTCAAAGTTCCATCCACTGAAATAATGAGAACTATTTTGACCAAAATGACTCCATTTTCAAACCTTCAAACGGGTTAGATCATGAAAAATAAGACAAAGCTTGAATGTACTCATCAAGCCGAGGATACCAACTTTTCTCTTATCTGATTACAGCTACATAATAATGCAAAATACTTGAACAAATTTTCAGTAACAATAAATTACTTCAGTAAAACAATCCCGGATATGTTTCCATTCGTTGAAATGTAAGGATACAACTCATACAAGGAATGTATTTGTAATCGTCACATCCAAGGGCCAATGGCTTAAAATCTGTGAGAGACTCTAATTAAGTAGAATAGACAACGGTACAGCTTACAAGATTACATTCTCAATAGATGTGTAGGAAATAACTAAGCAGATCCAAGTCACATTAGTACATACAAAATAGCAGAAACTAAGAGTTGTCTTCAACTGAAGGTGAAGATGCCATATCATGAATGTTTGGAAATTTGGGAGGCAATGTAAACAAGGGCTCCTCATTCCAGGCGCCTTGGGTTGCCATTGCCAAAGAATATCCCAGCGCGCGAGCCACTGGAACAGCAACTGCATTACCTACTTGGATGTACCTGTATTGAAGCGACAACACTAACTTATGAGCCCTTAATTCACTGAGTTTACCTTAATGCAATGTTGGCAGATTAGATTTCCACTTTACTTACCTCTCTTTAACAGGACCCTTAAGTTGATAGAAATCCGGGAACCCCTGCAGTCTTGCATTTTCCCGAATTGTCAAAACCCTATCTTGCATAGGATGCAACAATACTTGGTTGTGAGGCTCTGCCCTAGTAACTACAGTAGGAACGGTTTCATCCCACCATAATCTTCCAAACGGCCTAAATAATTTCAGCTTGTAAGAATAGGATTCTAGATATTAAAATAGAAAAGGCAAAAGGAACGAATTCATATTCAATGATTGTACTTATAGCAACAAAATTCACTTACTTGGAAGAAGTCCCACCCACAAATGTCATGGCATAGTCCGGCACCTAATTTAATTACAAGCGTTAAGATGCTACAATCAACAGCAAAGAAAAACAACCTCAGTCAACAAAAAACTACGTTACTGCAAGTATTTTTTGATTGCCTGAACGGGTTCTTACTGCTTGCGTCATGTTAAACTTTGCAGTTCTATATGCAGTTCTACGCTGCCAATTTCTTTCTCCTTTTTTTGTTGGGCGGGCAGGCTGCCCCGGGGGGGGTGATCGGCAGATGGTGTTCTGACTAGTGACTTCGAAGTCGACCTAATATTAGTACTCTGCTTTTTTTCTTTTCCTTTCCACAGATTCTAAAAATCCTGTTCAAATATCTGTAGTACACTAGTACGAGACTTCAACAAACAACAGATGCAAATATATGTTTACCAAAGGCTTTCCGGAGGGTAGGAGCACCCTTTTTACATCAGGATCCCACTCTACTTTGTTATCAGGACGAACATGCACTCCTGGCAGATCCCTGAAGTTCGCACCCTGATTTTAAAAAAAACAGCAATAAGTTACTATTTTTTTGGAAGGTAAGAGCAGTAATTAATTAGATCCTCTCCTCATCCCGGCTGCTCAATATAGTCAGGATGTACCTTCTTCTTTGGTATCCTACAAACTCTCTGATAATCATCTTGATTTAATTCAAGCGGTCTGTGATCATAGAGGGCCGATATGAGCTTTGGACCAGCAGTAGTACCTAACATTGCTGACAAACAAAACAAGCCAAACTTGTCATAGATTAGAATGAATCCAAAGAACAATTTTTTTTTTTTGGGACCGACATCTTGTTGAATTTGAAGTTATTCCACAGACGACATTAACAGCTTTCAGTGTGTTGCATTTTATCAAAGATTAATTGCAAGATAGCAGTTAGCAAAGATTGATTCAAAAATATTCCAAGACTTGTCTGCAATGACAGCCTTCCAAAATTGAAAGTTGAAACTATAACATCCAAACACATACAAATGTCACCTATCCGATATGTTTCTTGAATTCCATCATGAATGGGCCTAAGTGAACATATTTGCAAGTAGAGTTAGAGAATAACAACGCCAGCTAGCTGCTTCAAGTATCAAACCGCCCAAAATGTCCATGTTGATTTTTGAAGAACACAAACAAACACACCCTATCTTGCAGGCTTCGAGGAGTTATGCAAAGTTGCAAACTTAATAACAGTTGATAATAGCAAAGAGACGCTACCAGGTAAGAGAAACAGGAAAGACAAAATTGTGGTAATAGCAGACTACCATCTTTTGAAAGTCTGATGAAGCGCTGAAACTCTGTTTTCGGAGAATGTTTGTAAGACATCTCATCCTGACCATCATAATTGCCTACCTGTATTTCACCGCAGGCATTAATGCCCTTAAGCAATGAAGAGAGAGAAGACAAACAACAAACATATATAGATGCCATTGCTTACTTCAGGTAGGTCAGATATAGCATCACCTAGGAACAGTTTGTTCTCCAATTCAACTGTGTGTCCTTCATTATAAGCTACTGTGTTTATCTGCATTGAATCAACAACTTTAAGCCAAAACAACAAATAGCAGATACGATTTCAACGAGTGCACATGCACTTTAAGTTCATACCTCAAATTCAGTAGGAATGACACCTCTTAGAACCAGATCATGTGTCGGCAACGGATACTGCGGTAATTTCTGCAGAAGACAGGGTTAGACAATTCTTACAAACAAATGCATGGGGGAGTAGCATTCAGGCTTTGTGTGAATGAGATGCCGGCCATGGGTTGCCAAACAAAAAGAGACGAACTTTCAAAAGAGACGCTAACGGTATTGAAACAAATTTTTTAGGAAAACGCGCTAAAAAAAGATAAACAGAGTGATGTATGATCAATAATTCTCCAAACAAAAGCAATCCAATAGCACTTAGACTGTCACTAATGTTGACAAGAGCATAACCTGTTGGACTCTCCAAAAGAGATGCAATTGGGGAATTAGAAAGCTCAACAATTAGGAAGGTCAGTATGGGACATGGACCCAAGTGCTTAACATAGACACATTTGACAAGCCAATGCATTGAGTATCAGAACTCAACATCAAGATATTGATTTGAAATACAATCATTAGTGTCAATGTTACATGCTCCTTTAGAACATTGCATACTTGGATTTAGACCAGACATCTTCAAAGCAATAACAGTCAAGCGGCAATAAGTATACATCAGGTAGCTTAAGCTTCAGGACAAGTTCTCCCTAATTGTCAACTCAATTGTTTTGTGTTTCCTCATAAGAAGCAACACATCATTGAAGTTGATCAAAGAAGTTAGATGCACATAAGTATATTTAGCTTAAGTGAACCTTTGAAATGATTGTCCGTTTTCCAAGTGGCCATATCTTGCCATCAGCTCAATCTGGCAATTCTTAGCACGATGTGGTTGTAGTGAAAACAGGTAACAACATCTACTGTCCCTGTCACCTCAAAGTTTTCACAGCCCAAATAGTTGCAGCGATTTTAACTATCAGGCCACATCGACAAGAGCGCACCATGCGAAATTGATGGCAACCACCTATTGAAAATGCCTACAAGTTAACCTTTACTCAATGTTACTATGCACTATATGGAACCTTACCTCAGAAGGCTGAGCACCCCAAATGAAGACACGCATCCGGAATTGGGGAAGTCCATAAGCACCTGCTGCCATCATCCCCATGCGTGCTTGATAATTCATATCAACCAACCTTCCTAGAGCATACCTCCCCAGGAAACCTCTAGAAAACTTAACCAAATCAACGACATTTTCCATCAATACATACTTTGGCTGCAAATAAGCTACAACATCCATGAACACCACGAGCTGCTTATTTTTTTCATCTGCAAGAGGTTCTTCTTTGTTTCTGAATCGATTAAACCCACTTATTCCTTGGCATGGCGGGCCACCACATACAACATCAACATCACCCTGCAAGTAAATATGTTACATATCAAGGGAAATGAGTTTAAAGAATCTCTCATTTAATATATGTGGTGCCAATGAGCTTACTGGCAATGGTAAGATTTTCGCTTTGTATCCCTTCTTCACAAACTCACCAATTCTCTCTCGACAATTGCTGCATAGAGGGCATATTGTTGTTACAACAGAACCATCACATAGACTCCCTAAAATATTGAAGTCTCACTTACCCTAGTCCATCTATGGGTTCCCAAGAGTCCTCACTGGGCCCATATCCCTTCCAACGTACCTACCATGTAGAGGAGAAAGAATATTAACCAAATATGATCAGACAAAAAATAACCTTCCTACACTATGCTTTTCCTAATTCTCCAATCTGTGTTAACTGGCGTCATTGCTTCTGCATAATGCTACGTTCTGTCAGAACATCAAATTTTGCCCTTTCCAACCAAATTGTCAATAATGCAGACATCATAAACTACGATGACAAGCAAAGATAATGCATCAAAATGCTTGAGAAATATTAATTAAAAGACCCAAAATAAGATAAAATAAGACATAAGAGAAGCTCATTTGTGTCCATTTCTAGATCACAGTTACCAGGGATGATTACCAGATTGTTTTGTCCAGAATCCCATTCCCTCCTTATTACACAATTTTAGTTTAAGTCTTCTCGTCACTTATTCCCGGATCATGGAAGCAGGGTAATATAGCATTCCTGGTAACTATGCTTTAGATGCCTAAACCACCTAGAACCCTGGAAGAGATCATACCTTGAAGTAAAGCCCACGCTTGTCGCATTCTTTAGGATCACCGTAGCAGGTCCCTAGGATCCTTTCAACTTCAAATACTTCTGAATCACTACCATCTTCATCTTGGTCAGGTTCGTCATCATTGTTGCTATCCTCATCCTCCGCAACCATGGCATCAATTAGTTCATGAGTATTGTCACTTTTGATCAAGGAATAGGATGCACACAATTTCTGCCATTCTTTAAGCAACTGCACGAAGTCTTCAACAGACTCATTCCTGACCTGTTCAAAACAAAACAAGCAGTAAGACATTTTGGACACCACATCTTCCATCTTACGTTGAAAGGAAGCACATTTAATGTAGTACCTTTGTCTCGGGGTGGTTTAGAGCTAGACTTTCACATGCATACTTATTCAGATCAACAGCCCACCTCTGTCCAAAGAAAGCCAAGTCACTGACAGCTAGGGCGACAACAGCACAAGACATGGCTAACACAATTGCAAGTATAGCAAACTGACCGTTACAAGATTTGTTTGAGCCAAATTTGCACCTAAGCATAGACCAGTTGACATTGCACCACAACCACAATAAAGGTCCAACAGTGTCATTTCCGAACGTTGTGATTCTTTTACCCGACTGACTTCATCACAATCAGACTTAGTATCACCTGACACTCCTTCAGCATCAACCTCACTGGAAATGGTTGACTGGGATTCACTTTGGGCTGGGATGGTATCTGAAACAAGATATCGTTAAGCTAAAGCAGTATAAAATATCTTGTATTTCCCACAAATGACACTGCCAAAAAGCAAATACCTAATGGAGGCACCATAAATGTGGTGTAAGGTAGCAAGTAAACCATGTCGTAATAGTAGTCACAATCAGGAAGAGCTGCCTCTTTTGCAGCTATATCAAACTGCCATCAGATGACATAAAAGAGTTGGGAGATTTTCAGGCATATTTAACACAAAAATGGAGAAATGAGGGTCACCAAAGTAGCATTGAAAAATAGAAGGAACAAAGGTTCAATTAACTCACACTAGGAGGTACTCTAACTATCTTGATCCTCTCAACAAGGCAATCCAATGGGTTGTCATCTTTGATTTCTGAAAGAAATATACGCTTGTTCTCCCTTAGACTTATACTTTCTTTAATAACCTGTAAAATGCCGCATTAATGTCCAATCCTGAATTGGACACACATGACAATTTACCATAAAAAAGCATATTAGTTTCACACTTACTGTGTCATTTGATCTGTAATACCATTGCGCCCTGAAATACGGAAGGCCATCAACTCCCTCAAATATTTCAACTATCTTGCATATATATGGCGGTTTACCATCTTCAGACTTCACACGGAAAGTTTAACATGGTTAGTTGCGGGAAAGCAGCACATCAGCAAGCTATGCCAAACCAAAATATTCTTTCATATGAAATGGTAAAAAGTGCATATTAAAGAATCAAAACTAGTCAAACTCGATCAGGGCTCAGAAATGTGCAATCATGCTCTTCTGTCTTAAATTAGAAGCTCATGTAAGGAAGATGCCGTTCAAAACTAGTACTGCTTAGAACCAGTACAAAGATTTGAAGCTGTTTTAAATAAAACCGAGTAACATGGACTACAAAATCCATCATGATCCAAGAGCCCTGTGCAAAAGGATTTTGAGGCTCAATAAAGAATTTGAACCCAGAAGCTGTTATTGTCCAAACCAAGCGGACTAAAAAGTCAATAGATCGAAATCAGGCCTGTAACAGCTAAACTATATGATAGCAAGCAATATTTGATTTCGGCAGTATATTTCTAGAGCATGGAGAGAATATTAACAACACCATGGCGACATAAGTTAGTACTAAGCACATGATGTAGTAATTTCTACTTTTTATCATGTTATACACATATATGTTTTCTATGAATCAATTGCTAATATACTTTCTGTGCCTCGAGAATTCATGTCTTACGTTGTAGTAGTTCTCAACATTTATGTGTTGGTACATATTGTTTGTCACCAGCATGGTTACCATGCTCACTAAAAGTAACATCGTGACTACGTCACCAAATTGAGTAGTTTTAGAAAGAAACCCATGACACACTCAACTCAATCCCTCTTTATTACTATTACTATTGATTAAAACATCAATTGCTGCTCTATACACATTATCTCTTCATTTTCAGGAAGCATGTTCCGGTTACTTATACAGCTACATTTTCTAAGAAAGACAGGTCATAGAATCATTCAGCAACTGCGCAACAATAAATTTGTAGAAAGAATGCAAGGATATAACCTTGACATGAGCATCATCACATAGCTCGTAGATCGTGGTGCCATCAACCTCAGCTTTGAGATAATGACGTTTAGCTGGTATGAGCTCATCCTCATCCTCAGAACTGCAGCACCAACCCAAAAAACAAGGTCAAGAAAAGCACCATTTTTTCCTCTAATCCGATAATGTAAATGAGACCCATTATTCGGCTATTCACTGAAATTTATGTGGTTCTTCTCCCAAATAATCGAAAAGAACTTTTTATGTGGTTTTTCTCCCAAATAATCGAAAAGAACTTTCAGAACATACCTTTTAGGATTGCTTGATCTTCGTCCCTTCTTCTGTAGTAGTAATTCAAAAACAACCCAAAAGAAAGAAAAAAATTCATTATAAGCCATGGAAACCTTCCAAAAACAAAAAAAAAAAAAAAACCCAACAACAATTCAAGTCAAACAAGCTTTGGGAAAGCAAGAAATTAAAGTCCCGCTTAACGAAATTAAACGACCACCACTACAACCACAAGAACACCCAATGTAGGTCCCACTTCAACGGAAAGCTAAACAAACAAGTATGTAAAATAGGGCATTGAGAAAGAAATCAAATTAACATCAACCGTTGAAGCTAAAAAAGGACCTTTTCCACATAACGATGAGGCCAACGCTGCTTAGCCTCTTCAATGGGGACTGGATCTCCAATAAATCGACATGCCAAATCTTCCTTCTTAAGCTTCCTGGAATTCTTCTTCCCAGAGCTGGTTGGAGACTCAACGATGTCGTCGGCAGAAGCTTCTTCAATGGCGGCGGACACACTTACTTCTCTCTCGTCAACGCCAATCTCCTGATCCTCAATTTCGCAGACATTGATCGTCGCTTTACTGTTGCTCTCCTTTCTCCTCTTTGACGACGAAGCAGACGCAGAAGCAGAAGCAGAACCATTCTTCCTTGCAGACTTCCGCTTCGCCATTGTAGACCAGGAGAGGGAAACGAAGAGAAGAAGAGAGAGAGAGAGATGCGGCGGCGAATGGGGGAGAAAGCTAGAGAGAGAATGTGAAGGGTTTAAAATGCAGTGATACGAAAGGGTTGCGGGGGGCGAAGCGAAAATTTTGAAGAGAGCGGGAAAGTCCGAAATTTTTGGAGTCTTTTTGTGGAAATGTGGAAGAGTGTGTGGGGTCTAGGGAAGAGAGAGAGTGAGAGAGGGTGGGTGCGGGTTTCCCAACGAGATGGGGGTGGGGGTGGGGCTGGGTTAGGCGGGTCGATGAAAGTTTGAATTTTGAACCGTTGGTGGTGTGATGTCTAAGACCAATGTCATGTCAAAACTGTCCAAATTTTCTGTATTTATCTATTTATATCTATTCATTGACTCTTAATTTATGGATGCCAAACCAATTCATGAGTCTTGTCCAAACTGGTCACTGGTGTGAAGTGTGAATTGCGAAGTACAATTTTTATTTTTTCCGAATGAAGAGATGCAGTACCATATCCAAATGTGATATCATGTATGTTATATTCGGTATATATGTAGGTTTCGTCATTTTTTCAAATGTTTATAAATTTTTGAATTATTTAGAAGATTTTGTCTTTTAAAAAAAGATAGCTAAATGTTTTTGGACATTTATATCATATATTTTTTCGATTTGTATAATTGAATAAGTAGCATGTGTCGCATAGTTTAAAAAAAAAAAAACAAATGTCACTTGTAGAAGTTCTATATAAATAGAGCCTAGAGGTTTTGGTATTATGCACAGATAATTAATATTTTGTTGTCTGATTTGTTTGCTTGTTGCGTTATTTGTTCTTCTCATCATCAATTTTATCATATTTGATTGTTTATAATCTCGCATTTCAAGGGTTCAATTATACATTCACCTTGTCCCAATAGGTGATTGGTATTCATTAATAAACATTGCAGATTTGGCCTTTAGCTCTATTCAGAATACTAGTGGACTATTGTAGTGTGATTCATTGGTTTACAATCTAGAGAGGGAAATCTATCTCATTTGAAGGCCTCATAGATAGGGATGGCGATGGGGCGGGTACGGGGCGGGTTGAGTGGTACCCTCACCCATACCCGTTTTCAAAAATCATACCTATACCCATACCCTTACCCATCGGGTATTGAAAAACTACACCCGTACCCTTACCCATCGGGTTTTTACGGGTTTGCGGATTTTATTCGGGTTTATATAGGAAATAAAAATCAATACCCATATTAAACCCGTATTTGAATTCAATATTGGTACATTAAGCAAGTCATCAACACATTCTTGTTGAATGCCTACTAAGCATTCTCTGCCATAATTTTTTGTTACAACAGTAGCAACATGCCGCATAACTGACATAAGAAGCATAAATTACCCATCCAACCAGTAGGACATGCAAATTTGTTCAAGGACAAGCCATAAGTTTTGTAAACTACAACCTATTCACAATAACTCACTAAGCCACCATAGGTCCACAACTAAATCACAATTAACTAGTCATACAACAAAGCTTGACAATTATAACCAAAGTGCCGGTAACTACCAACATATTTGGAAACAACTATTCAAAATGGAAGTGTGAAACTCCAAGACAAAAGTTACAAGAACATCATATCGCCTAACTTGACGCCAACTTCATCAAGTTCTCAACGTGCTTCGAATCCAAAATCACACTCTGATTCCTATAATAAATCAATGAAAGATTATCACCTCATAATAAAAATTAAATATCAAATACAAAAAGTTTCAATTATCAAATTAATTTTTTACCGGATCAATAATTTCACTTGTTGCTCCTCCCTCCGAGTCGGAATTATCAAAGTTAGTAGCAATTGCATAAGCACTCTCTAACTTAGTGACTATAAATAGGAGAGAAAATGTTACCCATAGCCAAATCATTCTAAGTTGAAAATAGGAATATGCAAATTAAACATATGAAACTAGTAATTTAGTTGTTTGACTTATTTCAGTGAGTAATTTAGGTTAGTTTTTTTTATAATTTATATGCAAACGGATATGGAGCGGGTTCGGGTTTGGGGCGGGTGAAGCCTATACCCGTACCCGTACCCGTACCCTTTTTTCCCAAACCCGCCCCATACCCATTTAAAACCCATTTTTGTCACCCATTTGGGTTATAAACGGGGCGGATTTTCAGGGTTTTAAACGGGTACGGGTTTTATTGCCATCCCTACTCATAGAAAAAGGAACCCCCCTCCCCCCAAAAACCAAAACTCATGTATCAAATTAATGAGATGCAAGGAGGGCAGGCAGTTTACCTTCCTACTAACCACAACTTTATACCCTTTGCCTTTGCCTTACAATTGCCCAATGCACCATTTCTTGTATTTCCTAATATAATGTAATTGAGTGTCCGATACCATGTGTGAATAGGTTTTTCTATTAATGTCCATTAAGAGTATAGTATAACGCACTTAAAACCTATGACCTAGTTTCAAAAATCTCCTTGAGCTATTAACTTACGTCCATTTTTTATATGTACTAGTATTATGTTTATCAATTTTTTTCTTCGCACTAGAGATGTTAAACTATGAAAATAACAAATATAAGCGTGAAAGTTGGAGAACTCCTGTACAACTCAAATCTTGACATGCAAGGAAGGCCATCAAGGCAATACTGGTATACTACGCATTCACAACATCAAGATACTACATACAGAATAAAGCTTTTGATCATTTAGAAATAAAGACTTATGTTGCAATAACAAGAATTAGTATGAATAGTAACCCAACTTACTATGTGGTATTGCTAAATTTATTTGACGTAGCTTCTTATGTATGTCAATATGTTCAATAGTGTTTGTATATAGTATGGGGAATTCATGCCCAAGTGTTTGGAGAAATTCATCTTTTAACTTGCAAATGTCGTCTTAGAACCAACAATAATTTGTACTGGCCACTATGTATACACTTTTAAACGATGTGAGTTCAATTTGATCCAGTGATCGTCTTTCTTCACTAATGTAACACATATGTGTTTGATCATGAGTGACTTATTCCGCATATTCAAGAGGTTGAAACATAAAGCAACCATAAGATTTAAGAAGGCAATTTTTCTCCCATGTCGTCAGAGGCTATCTCCTGTAGTGCTCATGGGAATTCCAAAGAAAATTTATGCAGACGTGCTTCATCGTTGTCATCACAACATGTGGGATGACATATATAGCAACTTGTAAAGTAACAACCCCCGCACTACACTAGATAAATTCACACTATACGAAACTATTATATTTGTAGTTATTTTATACACCAAAATCTAACAATGCACTAAAGATATGATGTAAGAAAGTACTGGGACTCCTAAGCATTTGAGGGGTAAGTGCCATTACACAGACCTTGATTTCCTAATAATGTCCTTATCCCTCATAATTTCATCATTAGTCGTAGCATTCATACCACCCACGAAAGCATGGGACTTTATCTATTAATTTGTGATGTAAAGGTGGCCAATAATTGTTGTAAAGCCTTTTTCAAGCACTTAATTGATTTACTTTCACCATTGCCAGATAACACCAGATGATGTGAAAATGAGAGGTGACAAGTCTCCACGTTCTCACATCGAATATGGAACCTGAATCTTATGTCTTTAGTTATCATTTTCAACTGCACAAAAAATTATCACATCACAGCAACACAAAGTGAAGGGGCATGTGAGCATCCTGGTAGCAGAAGCAATTGTTATGAGAAGTGGAATCAAAGTTGCAATACAAGCGGGAATTTCAATAATTCATATTGAAGGAGATAACAAAGTGTTAATTCAAGAAGTTAAAGGACATATACAAGTACCTTAGGATATTCAAGTATTGGTCCGAGATATTCACAATTACATTCACTTTTGTGATAATATTATTATTACTCGTATTTTTAGATAGAGGAATTGTGCAACGGACTAGCTGGCAAGTTAGGTTTATCATCGCATTCCACAACCATGTGGAATGAGGTATCTCACGGAGACCTACTTCATATCCTATATGAGGATAATATTGAGAGACCCCTTGAGATAAAGATTGTCCATATATCCTCCCTTACCTTTCTTAACCAAATTTAAAAAAAAAAAAAAACGGTTCAACTCCTTCATTACTTTAAATAAGTTGAATCCCCCCCCCCAAAAAAAAAATATATATTGACAATGAAGAAGTCATACACAATTCATATCATCACCACTGTATGAATGCACATAGAATAGAAACAGATCTGAAAACTCATTTGGGGTGTTTGGTTCGAGCTATACGAATGTTTCTATCAATAGTTTGATTGGATTTTAAGGATATGGATAGATATCAAGTCCCTTTAATTTGTTTTTAAGGGAGAATTTTACATGGCACTTCTATTTCATTCTTTAGCACTCCTTTATACTCCGTTCAATTGTGTTCAACTCTTTAAAGATATATCACTCATTCGCACTCATTTCCATTATTTCCCACTCATTCTCATTCCACCACATTCCTTCTTACTCATTTCCATATATTGATATCAAAAATTTTATATTTCTATCACTCAATTCCATACCTTCCCCACTTCATTCAATTATTTCACATTCCTTCATACTTCTTTCCGGTCCTTCACACTCCTGCAAGAAAACAACATTCAGTCCCACTTCTTTTCATTCATTTCCACTCTGATCTATTTCCTCCTATTCTGTACCTACTCTATCCATTTGAAAATAACATAACCTTATGAGGGTTTCAATTCTCATCACTAAGGGGAATCAAAATTTGTAATTACAAAGGGAAAAATATTACATTTTAAGAATTATGATGCAGCCATCGTCTTTTATCACACCTGGACCCCTAGCCTTATAGGTAGAGAATGAAAAGGAAAGAGAGAGGGACGACCATATCCACCAACTATCAAGGAGAAAGACGACGCTAAAAATGAACAAAATCCACCTCAAACGCCCTTCTTTAATATTCTTTTTCATTCTTTCTCATGACTTCCGTTCACTTTCCTTCCCCTCCTCCCTCATTTTCCATCGCATTTGATTTTCAATGTGCCTCTTCCACCACCCTTTTCATCTATTGATCTTTTTCATTTTTCGATATGTTTTTCTAATCTCTATCTTGAGTATACATAATTTTAGTATGCACATAAACACATATATTCTTCCTTTTTTTGGTTTTTAAATTTACTGATGCTCTAATCTTCTTCTTCTTCTTCGCAAACTTTCTGTTAAATTTGTTTTATCTGTCTTGTTTTTTACCTCATGTTATTCTAATATGCTTCCATGTTTAAATCGTTGTCTATGTTTTAGCTGAAGAAGAAGGTAGTGGGATGGAGAAATGGATAAATATGGAAATGCGGCACATCTTATCCAGGTAGAAATAACAATGCCAATAGATAATTGAAAATAGCATTTAGATTTGTTGCGTACTTAATTAATTTATTTTATGTTATAATCACCAAGGGTTAGATAATGGATAGCACCAAGTAAATATTATGAGATTGAATTAAATATATATGATAAAGTATGTTTTAGTTGCAGAATTCTTTTTACAGTAAATCAGGTTTGACTCCATCTCATAAGTAAACCAAACTATAAGACTGAGTTATTCTTGTTTTAAATCAAACACCTGATTTCAAAAATAAAGTTTTATTCTTGTTCCTCAAAGTATCGTTCATTGTTCCATTTTATTCCACATATGGTGAACTAAACAACCCTTAATGAAATCTTAATAAATGGAATCATACGCCTTTCTCTAATCCACCGTATGGATGCATCAAGGACCAATGTTCTTTTTGATGCAACCTTTCGGCAAATTCTCGGTAGAAGACAGTGGTATGCATGGACCATCTCCATACTTTTAATAAAAGCGCATTTAGATTATCCAATCAGATAAAACAGCAAAGCCTCCAATCTCTCATAAATAACATCAGATATACACTTAAATACCACATTACCTCATATAATTAGTGTAAATTCACTAACATTATTTAGATTGTCAGCTTAAGGATAACAACTACATCAGTATCATTCACATGAGATGACATGTTTGTTTAGAAGAATACTTAAATGTCTTTAACCACCGGATCATCAACCCATAGGAAAAAGATGTTAGGGCTAAGTGATTTCTAACTTGAGATGCTAAAGCTAGTTTGCTTAATTTCACAGCGGTAACTTTTATACGTAAATGAATTTGCTACCTCGCACCAAGGACATTATCAGACCTCCACATACATTATTGCTCACGGATGATCTCATTCAGTCGAAGTCTCAGTATTTTCTCCTAAAATTCAACTATATGAGCAACCGCTTTATAGTTTCTCCTACCCACACAAGTCCGCTAGATAGTGGATGATTGTTTGCTATATTCTTTGTTTAAGCATAACAAAAAACAATGTTATACATTAATCACCCAAATTAGTCTAATCAAACTTGTTTTGCTGTATAAGTAACTAAGTAAATGCATCCAAAATACTGCTAAACTCCAACCTTGGCTTCCCAACACTGCAAGACCTTGCTATATGGATTAGTGTGAAGAGTCTTTCGAGCATACATTAGATTAGTTTTGCAAATATCCACCGTTTGATGCATGTTCGGATATTTGCACATATGAGGCTTCATCAAAGCGTGTCTGAGAGGTTATATATAACTTGTATAGAAGTTGAAACATGACATATCCATCAACTTTAATATTCCATGCATTCATCGAAGTGTCCTCAAATCCACAATATCTGAATTAATCTCCCATCGTCATATGCAATCTTCCATGAAATACGACAACATGTCAGTGATCTAATACACCATCATGCAAAAAGTTACCCTAGTATCCTTCTACTTCAAAGTCTACAAATGATTGCATAACATTGTTAAAGTTTGCTTTTTTGATACCGATATCAAAACCATTTGATCGATTTTTGGGTGCTCATAATTTGTGTTCACACATAAGTATCAGAAGTCCATTGAGAGGAAATAGTTCCCTTCCGCTACGAACTATACATGAGACTAGTTTCCTCAAGTGTATCTTTCTCTATACACATATATTTAATGTCACAATCTCTCTCTATACACATATATATTGAAGTGAATGTATAAGTTAACTCAATTAAATAATGCAACTTGCTATTTAGAAAAGTGGACTAACATACACCAAATTTGACTTGTGATGATAAAATAGAAGGTTTGTAGAATTATTGAGGCACATGTAACCTTTTGGCTTTAGAAAAACCTCCAACTCCTAATCCGCACTTAAAAAAAAAAAAAAATTCCCGAACCCCCCCCCCCCCGGGTCCCAAACTAAAAATCAATCTGGAGATCTTCTTCCCCTTCCGTTCTCCCTCGTCGACTCGTCGGTCTTCAACGAGGAAACCCTAGCAAGAGGCAAAAACAATCTTCCCAGAAAACCCCCAAATTTCGAGTCTCTCACATCATTCTCTCCCATCCTCCCAACTTCTTCCATCATTAATCGCGAGATCCGCATAACGATGCTCGCGAATTCAAAGTTCTGGCCATAACAAATCGAATGATGGTAAATTTAGGGGTTTCTCTCAATTGCACCTCTGGTTGTATGGGACAGCAACAATGCCGGAGTTTCAAAGAGGGGTAACCCGCCGCCGTCCTACGGTGAAGAAATCGAATAAATCCGACCATTTGGTCGGCAATTACGTCAGAACACGCGCCGCCGTCGCCAGAGAAGCAGCCGCAGCCGCCGCTAATCCCGCGGGTGATCCGCCTAGGACGAGGTTGGCGGTGAAGAAGGAGAAGCAGAAGGTTACGACAACAGCGAAGAAGAAGAAGGTCCCGGTGATTGTTATTTCGGAGAGGCAGAGCAAGTCTGAGGAGAGAAAAGTAGAGGTGCAAGACATGTTGGGGGGTGATAGTGGTGGGTTGAGTGCCAATAAGGCTACTGGTCAAGAAGATGATAACAACAAATCCCCTTTTCCTGACAAGGTAATGGCTTTTTGATAATACCCATGTTGTATTGTTATGATTGTATGTTGGTTTTCAATCTAAAATGGTTGTAATGAAGTAGAATTTAGCTACTAAGTTGCAATTTTTTGAACCTTTCATTGATTAACAGGTTCAAGTTGGTGGCTCCCCTACATATAGGGTGGAGAGGAAATTGGGGAAAGGTGGGTTTGGTCAAGTGTTTGTTGGGCGCCGTGTAAATGGTGGAACTGAAAGGACAACTGGTCCAGGGGCTATGGAGGTAATGTTTTTAGTTATGAGTATAATATAATAGCTCTTCATATTTGCATGTTGGATCTTATTATTTTGAGAAACGAGGGCAAGCTGGCATTCGTTTGTTTGAGGAACTCTAAGTATGGTGCCACTGAATCCAAAATCATACTGATATCGATTGACACTCAATATGTTCATCCTTATTGACACCATCTTAATGCCGGTAATGTAAATTTTCGATTCAATTATCTGTTTGTTAGGTGGCTTTGAAGTTCGAGCATAAGAACAGCAAAGGTTGCAATTATGGCCCTCCATATGAGTGGCAAGTTTACAAGTATGTATGGGATTATCAAACCACAAATTGTGTTTCAATTATTAAGAGTTTCTTTGCTGTACCGTGCCCTAATATTTCATCTTATGCAGTACGCTTGGTGGTAGCCATGGAGTACCTAAGGTGCATTATAAGGGGAAGCAAGGAGACTATTATGTTATGGTATTTCCTTTCTCCTGTTCCTCCCCCTCCTGTGTCTTAAAGCCTACTGGGGCTTGTCCAATACTGGTCACTTTTATGTAGGTCATGGATATGCTGGGACCGAGCTTATGGGATGTGTGGAACTCTTCAGGGCAGTCGTGAGTATTCTGCACTTGTATTCAATGAAGAGTACATTGTCCTTGCATTTATATTCTAAAATTTTTGAAGGCAGTGGATCTCTTGATGTAAACATAGATGTGCCAAGGTGATGGAGTTTTGTTAATTTGCTGTATGACTGGTACTTGTTGGGAGGAATGCTTGTTTGGTACCTTTGTTTTACACTGGTTTCTCTTGGCCTCGAGCTTACTACTATCCGAGTGTAGGATTATGGTCAATACAATGGTCTTGGTATCTGGCATGTCATGTTATGTGTTTGCAGATGCATGACAATATCGTTATATCCAATATGAATATAATTTGTGCCTTCAGCTAGTCCCGGAACTTCATGACTAGATAGGACATTACTGTAGTTCTGAACTTTGTAAGTTTCACTTAATTATGTAACTTGATATACTTTTACAGTTTCAAAACAACTGGAAAGGGCATTATGATGGTATAAAATGCACCTGGAATCCAAAAACAACATTTTGAAGGGTCAGTTGGAGTTGAGTGCATTGGAATGTATAGTCATGGTTTGACAACTCTTGTGCTTCCTATTCTAATTTTACTGGTGCCTTGCATCACAAATTTCATTTGGGAGTCGTAAAAGGCTCTAACCACCTTTGAGCTTAGATTAAAAAAGCTTGAGGCGCAAAAAAGCGCAAGGGGTCCTAGGGCCTCGGCCGCGAGCTTCGAGGCGAACTGGCGAAGGCGCGGGCTTTTTAGACGCGAGGCGCACTTTTACTAAAAAAATGCTTGAATATCATTCAAAAACCTTATCTCTTTTGAAATCAGCTAGATAATGGTACCAAATAAATGATTTTCACCAACTACCAGAAAAAAAGAGAATCAATTAAATACGATAAAATACAATTAAAGCATTAAACATCGCTCAATTAGATTATTATAAATTGAACTCCAAAAACATAACACATGCTGCTAGCATGCCAAGAATAGAAATATAGAGAGAGAGAGAGAGTCTGAGAGAGATAGAAAGGGAGAAAGATTAAGAAGCACAAAAAAAGCAAGGGCTCGGTACCATTGTAGCACTGGAGAAGGCACCATTTTCGACATCATTGAAGCCCCAAAAAACAAAACGAAACAAAGAAAAACCTTTTATAACTGTCCAATAATAGAGGAGGAGGATGAAGAAGGAAGTCTGAAAGACGACAGGCGAACAAAGCATCTACATGATTGTTGTCACTAGGGTTAGAGTTTTCAGCTCCAAACTCATGTTCAGTAGTAGCAATATGCTTTGTTTACTTCTATTAGCATCTTGATTGAAAGGCTTTTACAAACAAAAAGAGTGGTCGAGGCCCCTTAAAGGGTTTTTTCTTTTCCCCCCCCCAAATGGTCTATTATGATCTATAAAGCGCCGATTTCGTGGGCTTTGGGCCTCGGTTTGAAGCCCAGAAAAGCCCAAAAAAGCGCGGGCTTTAAGAATGGGCTGAGCTTGACCCATGCCAAGGCGCAAGAGGATGGGCTTTGGGCTTTTGTGAGCCTAGGCGCGTCCTGGGTGCGCTTTTTTAAACACAGCCTTTGAGAGCCCCTTGTGACATTAAAGTAGATCTTTAATCAATTCGATGAGCTTAATGGCTTCATTAGCACACTCTTGTAGATGGCTACATTATTCGGGCTTAGCCCTATCCATGTTGAAGTGTTACATTAATCCTGAAAGAATTTTGTACATTCTTAGTCTATGGTAAGGATCGACTGTCCATGTCATGTTGATGGTGAAGTGTCTGACTTATGTGTTTGGGTCAAAATGAAGAGTGGAAGTAGCATAGGTAGATGTTGAACATGATTTTTAGAATGTTGTAGAAATAACAGTATGGTGACATATCCCTCTAAAACTATTTTAGGGTGGACCAATGATAATGTTTAATATCCAATAAAGAATTAGGGTATTATGGTGATTCCATTGTGGGACTTGCTATAATGGTGTAAAAAGCAATCTAAACTGCCCAGAATGGTTTTGAAACACCTTAAAATTCTTTTAGGTGCCAGAAGGGCACATTGTCAATGTTTAACTACCTTGCGAACAATTTTCCAAAGATCCCAACAACTCGTGTGTCTAAGTCTTCATTTTAGGGCCCAAAGAGGCCTTTACTATGGCTCTGAAGTCTCTTAGGCCATTCTAGCCGTCAAAGAATATCAATGAGCTAATATTAACTGTTAGCTTTTCTGTACCGTTAATTACTGTTAGATAATGTAACTTTCTATTCTAACACTTACTGATTTTTTTTTTTAAAAAAAATATCGTTGCCTGCGTTGATTTATCATTTGATGTATTTGCAGGATGTCGGTTGAAATGGTTGCTTGCATTGCAGTTGAATCATTATCAATCCTTGAGAAGATGCATTCTAAGGGGTATATAGAGGAATTTTGTTGCGAAGTTCTGTTTATTAAGGAGATGGCTGTTTTGAGTTACTGATAATTGGTTCCTGAAATTAAGTTCTGCTACATGAATTCTCATATCTCAATTATATTATTCCATGTCTTGCTTCAACACAGTTATGTGCATGGAGATGTGAAACCGGAAAACTTTTTACTTGGTCAGCCATCTACTGCACAGGAGAAAAAATTGTTTCTTGTTGACCTTGGGCTAGGTGATTTCCTTCGTCTGACTCGTTTAATCGTTTTAGATGCTGAGATCATGTTCTTCCCTTAATATTTCTGGTATAATCTTGCAGCGACAAAATGGAGGGATACTTCTAGTGGGCATCACGTCGAATACGATCAACGCCCTGATATGTTCAGGTTACATAGCACATTATATCCTGTTGTCGTACCGTTTGCATTCGGTGTTGTATTCTCATACCAATACAATGATGTAAAATCTGGCAGAGGAACAGTTCGATATGCAAGTGCTCATGCTCACCTTGGTAGAACAGCTAGCAGGAGAGATGACTTAGAATCCCTTGCATATACTCTTATTTTCCTTCTCAAAGGCAGGTTGCCTTGGCAAGGCTATCAGGTGCACCTATATTACTGCAATTGCTTCTGTGTTATCATCATGAATTCATTGTTATCAACAATCCATAACTATGCTCTCCTTTGATTATTTTACTTTTAAGGGTGATAACAAGTCATTCCTCGTCTGCAAGAAAAAGATGGGAACCTCTCCTGATGCTTTGTGTTGTTTCTGTCCACCGCCTCTGAAACAATTTGTTGAAATAGTTGTGAATATGAAATTTGATGAAGAACCCAACTACTCTAAATTGATATCTCTATTTGATGGATTGATCGGTCCAAATCCATCTATAAGGCCAATAAACACTGATGGTGCTCAGAAGGTGAATATGACCCCCTTGAAATGTATCTTTGCCTGCCTTCTTTAAATTTCTTATTGATTACCGGGTTTACTTGATTATCATTTTTGTTTGTGTGCTAGATCATTTATCAAGTTGGGCAAAAACGAGGGAGGCTAAATGTTGATGAAGAAGATGATGGGCAACTCAGAAAGAAGGTCCGGCTAGGAGTTCCAGCTACACAATGGATTTCTGTTTATAATGCTAGAACACCTATGAAGCAGAGGTACATTTGCGCAGTAGTTGAAGGAAGAACTTGTTATTCATGTTATGAATTTTTAATCATCGAGGTGGCATATTTTTGACGCATTAGGATTGTTTTACATTCATGCGTGCGAGCACATGCTTTTCTGTCTCTGCTTTGAATTATGTTTGTTCTGTATGTGTGCTGTGCTGGAAATTTAGAATTATGCATGTGCTGGAAATTTAGAATTATGCATGCCATAGTAAGCAGATATCACATGCCTCTTTCTTTTACGTGTCCTTGCTAATTGTGGTTAAATATAGATGATCATACTTCAGAACCCAGGTGTCTTTGCCCTCCATATGTCAATGTGCTTAGAGCTAGTTTGTACCTCTGCGAATTATTAGTTTGGTGTGGCTTGCATAGAGACTCTCTGGTGGTGTTACGTTGAATTGGAGTGCAACTTCCGGGTGTATTTTGGGACAACTCTATTCGTTTAAGGATCAGATGTGTACTTCCTTCAAACTTGTGTCAGGAACTGTAACTACCAGACTTCATTGTTCCTATGATAGTAGCTGAGAAGACTGCAGTTTGATAGGTGTTTTATTTTCATGATGAATATTTGTATCTTATGAAGTTTCCATCGGCCTTGATTCATGATAGTTCCCTACCAAAAAAAGAATTATGTTTGAAATTTCAGTTTTCTAACCAATGAGTGCACTATTCAGTTGATCAAAAAGTACATTATTTAGTCAGAATTCACTCTTCTGTCCTGGGAAACTCAATGGGTGGGTTTTAGGAGGCAAAACATCCAAGTGTGGCCCTGTATGTGGGACCCAGAGTTTCTGGGAGCTTGGATTAGTCGCTTGCAAGCAAGTTTGAGCAGCTGGTGGTTATTCTGGCAGAAGTGGCCCCCTTTTTCCAGTTGTTGAACTCATTCTGGGGAGAACACCTGCTTGGGTGGACATATGGCTTTCTCAGGGTTTTCTCCAGCTAATGGTGTTGCTCTTGCCTGGTTACGGGCCTTCCTAGGCCAAGGATGAGTGTCTGGGCCATTGGCATGTGCCTCCCCTGGGCCTTGGTCCACAAATGTTCGACCTGTAAAATTTATTCTTTTCCTATTGTCCTTATCTTTAATTTGTGGTTTTTTTCTTTTTGGATCTTGCTCTGAATGGCTGTTATAAATGTGAAACTAGTTCATGGATATTGCCAGATGTCTCCTTGTACATTGCTATGAATTTATGCGTTCTGAAGCCTGCCTGTCTCCGTGGAAACTAGCATGGACCTCTCAGTTTTGAGAGAGTCATCATTGCTGCCTAGTAGTTCTGGCGTCTTATGAGAGTTGTTCTATTCTTTATTATAGGTACCACTACAATGTTGCTGATGCTCGATTGCCACAGCATGTGGAGAGAGGGAATGCCGATGGCCTACTGATAAGCTCTGTGGCATCTTGTTCCAACCTATGGGCATTGATCATGGATGCTGGAACGGGCTTCACGGCTCAAATTTATGAATTATCACCTCATTTCTTGCACAAGGTGGGATTTCTCGTGCAACATACTTGTTTGTCTTTGGTTTTTTGAGGTAGTATATGGAAGGAAAGGAATTGGCAGTTTCTTTGAGGGTAAAGTTGTCTGATCAAGAGTCCAAACTTACGTTTTTGAGAATTTGGTATAGCTGAAGTGTGGTTAGTTGGAATGATGTTTGACATTGTTTTCAACTCGGTAATGACAAAAACACCCACTATAGGTCCTGCTTTTGCGGGTTTGGGGAGATCCAACTATAGGTAGTCTTATCCATACAAGCATTCTTGCAAGCTCAAAGTCCAATTTTGTAGATCAAATAATTGATGAGAGCTTTAGGGTGTGATGATTTTGCTCCTGCCTCTTTTTATACACCGGGAGACGTCTATTTGGTTCCTTGTAACATCACATTTTTATCATTCTAACAAGAAATATGCTTTTGTTGTTTATTTCTATTTTCTTGAAAATTGACCTCTTGTTGAATTTTATGCCCAAACCTTTCAGGAGTGGATCATGGAACAATGGGAGAAGAATTATTACATTAGTTCTGTTGCCGGTGCAGCCAATGGTAGCTCCCTTGTTGTGATGTCTAAAGGTTGGTCATCAAACGATGCTTTAATGTTTGATGCGATAAAAAGCTCTCACTAAGAAAGGGCGGTTTCTGGTACATGTAGAGTGGGGGCAGAAGGCAAGTATCGTCTTAGCTGTGTAGTTAATTAGACATGACTTTTGATGTTTCCCTTAACCAATCTTCTTGGGGCTCTTTTTGTTGGTAAATCTATTTTTATTAACTTCTACTAACTTCTACCCTGGGCAACTTCTACTAACTTCTATAAATCTTACAAAAAATTCTGATCATTTTCAACTCTAATCAATCTTTTCCAACTCTTAACGAACTTCTACCAATTTTTGCCAATCTCCTTCAAAGTTTCTTACAAAGAACTCGCAACTTCTACCAACTTCTTTCAATCTTTCCCAATTTTAACCAACTCTTATCAATTATTACAAAAAAACCAACTTCTACCATCTTTTACCCATTTCTACCAATATTTATCAACTTCACCTATTTACCAATCCCTTTTTTCCAACGAAAAGAACAGCCCTTAGTAAGTCCCCTCTCCTTTTTTTTTGGGAGGGGGGGGGGGGGGGGTTAACTCTCCTTGATCAACTCATGAGTCATAGTAAGTTACAAGGTATAAACATCGAGAATATGTTCTTTGAACTTTAGTGAATACTTGCTTTATGCACTTGAGTTACCAGTATGTTTGAGACATGGGTACCAAACTAGTGCTGTGAAAGACTGATCTGACACGATAACCTGATCCGAACCCGACTTGAAGTTACCGAGAGCAACCCGAACCCGACACGAACCTCACCGATTTCAACCCAAAGTTGACCAATCAACAACTTAATAATGGATATTCGTAAACATCTTTTGGACTTGATGGATTCTCATTTGATTATTGATTTGCCCCAAACCTGTGGTATTAGTTGGTGATTCACGCTTTGCCTAGTGTCTGTTAATACTAAGTTATGGCAGAAGTCCTATTATTTCGTTTATTTATTTTGGTCGCTTTGGTGAGTGATTGATTTTAATCCTTGTACATTTATATGTATACACACGCGCGCGCACACACACAGATATATATAGATATAGATATGTATACATACATATACATACATATACATATATACATACATATATATATATGTATATATGTGTGTGTGTGTGCGTGTGCGCGCGCGTGTGCGTGCGCGCGCGCGTGGGTGGGCGGGCGGGCGGGCGGGCGTGCGTGCGTGTGCGGGGGTGGGGGTGGGGGGGTGGGTGTGTGCGCGAGCGCGGGCGCGGGCGCGTGGGTGTGGGTCTGTGTGTGTGGGGGTGTGTGTGTGTGTGTGTGTGTGTGTGGCGGTGCTGACTTCTTGGGCTGCGCGCGTGGGTGTGCGTGTGTGTGGGTGTGTGGGGGGGGGGGTGTGTGTGTGTGGCGGTGCTGACTTCTTGGGCTGCTGAATTTGTCTGTTCTCCGGACCTTCTTTACTCTATTGAGATTTGAGAAACTGCTCCTTGACTGTTCCAGTCTTTGGGCTTGAGCTAGGGATAGTGTCTTGGGGAGTGGGAAGAGTTGGTTTGAGCTGCTATCAGTAGAAATTCGTTATGACACTGTCATAATAAATGAGAATTGTACCCTGACCCTTAAGGTCAGAGGTAGGGTCATAGGGAGCTTGAAGAACATGGATAGCACATGTCCTCAAGATTCTTCTTAAGATAAGGTTTTTCTTTGCCCTGTGATATCATTTTACATGCTGAGCCTATTTTCATTCGAAAGGTCTCCACACTGTAAGTTTTGAGGACTAACATGAATCTGTGGTTGTTTGGCTCCTTTCTGCTCATATCGGTAAATGAACGAGGTGCCCAGTGGGATATCCAGGCTTGAGATACTTTCTTGTGGTGTTTGTGCTTTGTACTGAATTGATGACCTTTTGTCACAGGTACGCAATACACTCAACAGTCGTATAAAGTAAGTGATGCTTTTCCATTCAAGTGGATAAACAAGAAATGGAGAGAAGGATTCTATGTGACCTCAATGGCAACTGCTGGACCCAGATGGGGTGTTGTCATGTCTCGTAATGCTGGTTTCAGTGATCAGGTATGATGTCTGGATCTGAAATTATACCATGGGTTTTCGATGCTTTGCTTAATGTTCATTTTGAGCTCTCAGGTGAAGTATGTGGTCATTGTTCTTTGGATTCATACATGTGCGGAGTATTTATCTCTTTTGTAAGTTGGCTTCATGCTCAGGCAGCCCATTGGATGATCATACCTGCTAATCTGACTGCTATGTTCACATGTATTTCAGCATCATGTTAACACTCGCCTGCTCCTGTATCATGAAAAATTAGTTGTCGTCCTGATGTCTGAAGATCAATGTAATATAGCCATTTATGCTGATGGTTTCATTAGTTGGTTCTTTCTATGGTGCTTTTGAAATGGGAAGGACCGGACGGTGCCTTCCTGTTGGGTCTTACCACCAGAAATCTTGCCTAGGAATGCATTTTTAAATTAAAATGCAGTATAGCTTTCTGTTTTTTCAGTGACTGATTTCTTTTTGTTCTTTTTTTAAAGATTGATTGCCCAGTAGTGCCATGGTACCACTGCCTCCGAACCTAGGATCGCTTCAGTTTATTTCACTGATTACTTTCTTACGTTCTCATATCATCTAGGGTTGAGTTTCTTCTGGTTTTATATGTAGAGATGTAAAGCTAATATGCCAGTTTTCATTGAGATACTTTTTCATTTATCTGTATGTTATTTAAGCGGGTAAATGGAATTTGTTTTTCATTTTTCTGTACGTCATCTATTTTAACAGGTTGTGGAGCTAGATTTTCTATATCCAAGCGAGGGTATTCACAGGCGTTGGGATGGTGGCTACAGAATAACCTCAACAGCAGCTAATCTGGACCAAGCTGCGCTCATCTTAAGCGTGCCAAAACGCAGGCCTGGCGATGAAACTCAGGAAACATTGAGGACCTCACAATTTCCAAGCACACATGTGAAGGTAATTTTGCATATTAGGACTTAGGAGTGTAGAGAAAATGTGTAGCCCCCCCCCCCCCCCCCCAAAAAAAACAAAAAAAAGTGGAAAAAGAAAGAAACAAGGAAATCTGCTTTTAGGCTGTGATGCCCTTTATGATTGAAAGGGTGGGAATTATTTGTCCTGTGGATGAAATGTTTTCCTGTGATTCCCTTACCCCTTTGAGGATAGTCGCATACAACAAAAATTCCCTTAATACTATCGAAGTAGATGCTTCATTTCCGAAGTAGCCAATGTCACTTGAGATGAGCTACCTTTTTGGGGACCGTGTAGCCCAACAGCCATTTCCTCAGCATGAGACAGTCACTTAAAACAAGCTCAACCGCAATCCTACCCAAATATGCCACAAATGATGTTAATGATGCTTGCTTTTTGATTGGCACTGCAACAAATAAGATGTGATGCATGGATTTTCTCAAAACTATGGGTATATTGTCTCTTGTCTCTGATGACCTTTGACAACTTTGCAGGAAAAATGGGCGAAGAATCTGTATCTTGCGTGCTTGTGCTATGGACGAACTGTCTCGTGATTTCTATGTACTTTAGCAGCTTGTAACTCAAAAACTAGTGTGCCCATTGCTGAGGCTTTCTCATCTCCGAGGCCCTCTTGGTATGTAAGAAATGGAGCAAAAACACAGGGAGCCAAAATTGTGATTGGGAAAATTTGTTCCCTGCATAATTATGTATAAAAAGATGTTCCTAGTCCTACCAATGTTGTATCCCTATTTATGACCGCCTGTTGCCCCTTCAAACCTGGAAAGTGTTTATAGAATGATGCTATTTTGATCGTAAGCTTCCCTGGTATATGCCTGCAAATGAGTCTTGATTTATGCATTTTATTGAGCGTAATTCAGGTGGCATTCAGCAGTTGCCCATTTCCCCCCTCCTGCGCCCCCCCCCCCCCCCCCCCCCAAACAAGAAAACAGAATTGTATGGGCTAAGTGTTGAGTTTGATGGCAGCAGAGTTGGCGCACACCACTAACTACACAGGCAAACCTAGTTCCACATTGGTAGGTTGACCATTTTCCGGACTGCTAAAACAATGCAGAGAACAGCGAGATTTCTGAAATCCTATTCATCTGGATGCAACAAAAATGTTACAAGCATTTTTGTTTTGTTAAAGGAATTGGCACCCTATGTTCTGGAATCAGTCAAAAATTTTAAAGGCAAACTTGGTCCCAAAGCATAAGGCATCATTAAAACCTTTGTTTCTACTTCAGTATATTGGGCTCGTGATATGAATACTCAATCTCCCTTCGATGATCCTATCTGTCATAAGGACTTACATATTGAGTGCGATAATATCAAAGCCGAAAACCCACCACAAAGACGGCAAAATTTAAGTTACAAACAGGATCATTCAGAATATCAAAGGGTACATGAACGAGCTCAAAGTCAAGGGTCAGTATTAGGCAGCCTGCTGAGAATAGTGTGCTCTGGTTTGTGTTCACATTCATAATCTAAATGAACGAATGCTCGCTCCACCTCTGGGAGTTTCTCTAGCTTGTCCTGCAGTGTCTCTCCAATAGTATGTGCTTCTTTCAAAGGTATGTCTTCAGGGAGTTCGATGTCAACCTATGCCAACAGAAGGGAAAGGCTAGCCCAATCAGTAATTCACATGATCTTGTTTCAAATTGACACATAAACTGGCCTACGAAGTCCTATGCTCTGGATCTTATTTTGAGAATAGTAAAAATGATTGTATATCGAGAGACCTTTGGGAGCTACACTACAAGCATGATGCCTTATAACCAGGTCATGTTGCTCAGACTTGGGTATAATATGTTCAAAATAGGTATGTTTCGACGTATCAGACTTTCTCTCTCTTTGATTTTTGCGAACACTGCTCTGCAATGAAGTGTTAATTGGACATAATAGATGATTAAGCAAGTCTAAAGGAAGAATCGGAGTAACATAACAGCTAGACAGCAAACCAGAATGGCAGAAGGTTCACCCACCTCCACAAAGTAGAGCACACCAAAGGTGTAAGCACGAACAGTGTCAATACGCTTGACTTGCGGATGCCTTATAACAAGGTATGTTAATTTTTGCAAGACCTCAGGAGGTGCCGTTTGTCCGACTAGTGAGACTGCAAGAAGAGAAGCACATGTTGACATATGTATCTCATATTACATAACATTCTAGCATTGATTGAAATGTGTGATCACAAGTTTCAGTTGCAATCTTTCAGCAGAGTATCTTGACGAATCCGTACCAGCTGAAAGCTTTCATAACACCCAAACTCACAAAGTTTATGAAAAAGCGTTCTTTTAATTTCCTTGCTCATTGATAGAAAGCTTACTCTTTTTATTGACTTACTTTTCATCAGATTAATGATCCAAATCCAAATCCAATACCCCAAAAATCCCGCTACCAGGCGCGATGTAGGGGGTCTGATGTAGCAGTCTTACCCCTGAATTGCAAAATTATAGAAAGATTGGTTCTAATTGACCCTAAATTTAAAAACCATAGACTACCTACTAATCTATGGAAACGGAATTGAGGAAGTTTACAAAGGCATTTTGCTTTAGTCCGCACAATCCAAACTGAAAAAAATAGCCCAAACTTGCCTTTATCAGCTATACAAAAACAGAGCAAAGGAAGTTTAGAGAGGCATTTCATCAGATTAGTCATAAGTTTATTTTATCATGGATTCAAAATTTCAAATAATTTATATCGGTAAAAAAGGGCATACTGGAAATAAGATTAGTCAAGACCTATGAAAGTTAGAAACTGAAAAGCAAAGTAACCTACTTGCATTCTCCATGACGGTTCCTGACCAGTTTACAATTGTATAAATTGCAAGGGCTATAGCACCAGCAGGGTCAATCCACCAATAAAACATGTCACCAAGAATCGCAGCAAGTAAACCAACCACGTTCGTTACCACATCAAAGTAATGATCCTATGCATAGAAATAAACAGGTCGTTGATATCAAATGACGTCAAGCAACACTGTAAGAACGGGTAGAGAGTGTTTAGTTACTATACCTTAGCATAAGCACGGACAATTTCATTTCGAGAGCTTCTGCAGTAAAGGAAGAGGGCCAACTTTACTATGGTTGCCATTCCCATAACCACACAAAGCCATATAAGTTGTTCAGAAGTCATTTTGTCCATGGGTTCATTTTTTATTAACTGTTCCACAGCTTGAATCAGTACTTGAAATCCTACAACAAACACCCAATTCTATTTATTCTGCATTACACAGGCAGGTTGGTATATAGGTTGCAAGGTCAAATGCATACCTAGAGTAGCCATAACAGCTGCAAATATGATAATGCCCACAGGCTGGACCCTTAATTTCCCAATTGGATACTTGTATATATTGATGTTTTTCATGGACAGATGGGTAAACCAGAGTATGCCACCAGCCATAAAGTCAAGCAAAGAATCCAAAGTTGATGCAGCAATGGCCAAAGATCCAGTCCTTATGGTGACATAGATCTGAAAATCAAGCATACAATGGATTGTTAAGTAAGAGTTGGGAAGACATAAGTCAAACTAGTTACACGAAAGGTAGAAGCTCAAGGGAGGTAAGCTACAGTTTCTTAGGCTCAGTGCCTCACACTCAGTGTTAAATTGCATTGTACCTATGTTACCTGGGCTCATCTAAAAAGTGTTTGCAAAGTACACTTCCAAGTGTTAGACTTGTCTTTTACACGCTTCTGTTTTAAAAGGAATTGCCAACTGTCAAGTACACATTGTAACTGTCTGACAATGCAGCCAAAGTAAAGTGAAAAATCTAATTGACCATGTTGTACTACATCAAAGAAGCACATAAAGCCCAAATAGAGGTAAAACGTATCAGTGAACAGGATGGAAAACAAGTGGGCGTACCAAAAATATCTTCACCATAGAAAACAAGTAGATGTACCAAAAAATATAAATTCATTGTCTTCTATATATTGCTAAATCCATCTTTATTCAGATGCATGACACATCAATCCAAGGTATGGAAACTTCAGTGCATCACTCAAGGATACAAATGAAAGCCCAAGTAAGTGAAGACCAGAATTTGGATCCTATACCTTGAATGCCAACAGCACCATATTGGCATAATTTGAGATCTTCATAGCTCTTTCATGTTGGGCCTGTTCATCGCCACCTTCTTCCAATGAATCTGAATTGACTATCCGTTCAACATCCTCAAACGATTGAAGAGTTGCGATTTGCTTCTCATAGTATTCCTTCGCTCCTGAGAGCACCAAGCAGCAGGTTTATACACAATAACAGAAGAAATTGATGCAGACACCAAAGATGCTTATTATGAGTCAATCAATACGACTGCTATATCACGTGTTGACTATTACAGTACCGTGGCCACCTTTATCAATTTAGACGTCTGTTTGGAAACAAGGGATTTGTCAATGGAGAATGAGAAACAACAGCCCCCCCCCCCCCCCCCCCCCAAAAAAAAAGAACAGAAAAAAAACCATTATCAAATCAAGCAGCAAGGTTTGTGAGGCATAGCAATTCCAATCAAAACTAATGACAACCTCCATCAGTTCATGTTTTCCACCCATAATGCACGCAAAGCACTTGAAGTGTTGAACTGATAAATGTTAACATTGCCATTATATCTGTAACTAAAATCTGTCCTAAACTATTCACCTATTTTAACTAAAAAACACCATGCATACAAAGATCACATTGCAGAATGCAACGCACCCTTTTACCCTAAAAGAAAAAGAACCTCTTTTGCTGCTTTCCCTGTTACTCCCTACCCACATGCAGTTGAACCCAACCCATAGATTATATAATCACCATAAAATCTGCACCTAAAACATAATTCTTCATCTCAAATTACTAATCTACTTTCAGCCAAAATCCTAGGCCTAACTAAAAAGCAAAACAGCTTTTTGCCCAGAACCAAAAAGAACCCTTTCTGCTCCTCTTCCCCCCCCCCCCCCCAAAAAAAAAACTGATATAACAGAGGAGGAAGGGGGTTATACCGGGAGTTAAGTTGGGGACTTCAGAGAAATCAACATCATAGGGGGACTCAGGATCAATGGCAGAACGAAGCTGATCGGGCAACCTAGAAATAAAGTCATTCTTCAGAGTGTTCACCGAGTTATGGCGACTGAGTCCAAGTCGGTGGCCATTTCCATTGAGTTTCCCATCTGGGCTATCAAGTAATGGCGTGTTTGCCTCCATTTTAGAGTTTAAACAAATACCCAGAGCAAATAAATGTTTCTGGAATTTCCCAGTGCATTTGATGATGTGATTTTATCATGTGAACCTCAATCCAGTGATCCCACAAAGGGCAAGTACCAAACCTTGTTTTTTTTTGATTGGATGGGTGTGGTTTGGTTTCTGTAATAGCTAAGTAATCAGTCCACATTAATCGACCTTTCTCCCCTTTTTATTACTCATTAAAATTCTATTTTGAAAATTTCTTCCCTCATTAGAGTTTTCTATATGATTCAGGTGGAGAAAAACCAATGCTCCTCCATTGTCAGAAGAAAAAAATAATCCCAAAAGCCATTGATCGGTTCATATCAGGTGTAGCTGATGCTTATATATTTGAGCAAAATTATTAATCACGTCAGTAATAGTATAATTGATATTGACCTTTCCCTATAATATGGCGTGTCATAAAAGTATGACGTGTTGTTATATTAAAAGTTACATCACTTATAACTTAGTACAATATGATCTTTTTTTTAAAAAAAAAACCTAATAGATTGACACTGATAAGATTTGTAATATTATTATCTTTAGATTTCTTTTTTGGCAGGTAAGTGAAGAGGATTTCGCCATAGAAACATTTCCAATCAGGGCGAATAGTCAATGTATAATGGCGTGGGAATAGCATTTCTATTTTCTCTGTGTGTACATCTACGTCAGTGCTTGCCTGCTCTCAATGATTATCAATGATCAACCATTCATTTTGCTATTAATATTCAAACTATCAAATAATTAGAATTCAATTCTGAAAGTACTTTTTAATTGTAGTTGTGACCTTGAGTAGGCATGATATAGTGATATCACCTTCACTGCATGAGCCATGAATTGTTCATTATTTATCATTATTAGGTTTGACGATGTTTTAGTCAAGCATTATTATGAAACGAACTTGTAACACCATAAAAAGATTTAACACACAGCCATACAGGTTGAAGTAATCAAGTTTGCCATAGTTCATTGGCTTTGTTCATTTCATCTGATCGAAGATTTTCTTGATTCCAAGTCCCCGGTGGGTTATCAAAATATAGAACAGAGACGAAAAAATCCTCAAACTCAGAAAGTTCTGAGATCACAAATTTTCGGAGAAAACCAAATGAGACAACCCATTTATTAAAAGCTTGGTAACCTGAAAATAACACTATGCTTTACGAACAGCAGGATCTGTATGCATGAGAAATCACCATTCTTCTGATTGCCAATAAAATTCAACAAACAGAATCTCCTCCAGCTAGAATAATGAATACAGTTCAAATCACAACATAACTTGAACCCCTCCCATTTCTGATCAGAGCTTGACAACAGAAAGAACCTATTCATTCAAAATTTCGGTATACAATGAAGGCAGTCGCTCCCATGATCAGCAAGAGGTTGGTTTTTCTTTCTTGAGCTTCTTTGATTTGATAGAGGATTTGTCTGCCTCTGCAACAATTTTTGAGACCGTGAAACCCGCAACTTCGAACTGTTGTGCCTTGTGAGGAAGTAAAGCATTCCTCATCACCACCTCAACCCCATCATATGTCCAAGCACTTAGCTTTGCCTCTCCTCTAATGCCGATGGCAAACCAACCCACACCAGCCACGGCAACATCAACAGAACTTGAATCCCAACTTTTTCCACACACGTGAAATTCCCTTCTGACCCACCTACCAAGCTCTTCAACTCTATTCTCCCCAATGGGAGGCTGACATGAGAACAAGGTTGGTGGTCGTATCACTAAGATACAAAAACAAAAGAAGCATAGCAATGCAGTTTTAGGCATAAGACGCAGAGCAACATCAACATCATACTTCTCAATACTTCTCTTCTCATTGAACGTGGATAGTTCTCATGGTTACAGGGAAACTATCAGGTCTCACCTCTCAAAGACCCCAAATGTGGATAACCTAGTTCTAAAATTATTGCCCACTCAGCACTGTTTTCATACTGTTTTATGCACAGGACAAACTAAAATCTACTAAACCATCTCCAGTTATCCTCTGTCTTATGTTGTGGAATAGTAATTAGTAAACAGTAAACAGCATTGAAATCTGCAGTTTAACGGAAATATCTTCTCTATGATCAAACAGAGGCGGCATCCTTACTGGTCTGGTTTGGTTTGGTTTGGTTTGGTTTGCTTTTTTCTTTTTTTATTTTTTCGGGGGGGGGGTGTTTGGTAGACTTCATATAAAGTATGAAAAGATGGTCTCAGGTTCCTAATCACAAAGAGCTTTTCTGCTGGCCCCAACCCTGATAGGTTAACTAGGCTTTACTTGTCATAATCCAAGACCTTGCATCTCTCCTTCTTTGACACACTTGTGTTACATCTCTTGTAACAAGCAATTAATATCCTTCAATCGACTAACCTATACACTAGTCAAAGTCAATTGCGCACAACTTTGCAGATCTGTTACCCCAAATGCCAGTCAAAGGGAACAGCAGGGCAACACAATTAAGGTATCATACATCGAGTAAAGCATATGTACCTGCAACTGTCGTCCAAAATGATCTACAAGCATCCTATCAGCATTTTCTGTTTTTCCCATATGCAATGGTAGATGAGGAGAAGCCCACACTGTAATATAAATCGAGTCTACAGATAATTCTTCTACATCCAGCCTTAGGAGCCCAGCAATGTGAACTGTATGGCCGACCTGTAGCCCAATAAATGGTAAGAAATGATAGATGAAAGAAATAACCTATCATTGTTAATTACTATGAATTAAAATTGATGCATAAGTTCACATGCTGCTTGATACACAAATCATATTTCTGAAGCCTAGAATAGAGACTCCAATTCAGGCAATTTTCTGCACTAAGCCCGATAAGCTGATGGGATCATTACAAAAATTTCGATGTGTGACATCAAAATGATCACAGAGGTCATTCTGAGGGATGACTAGAACATACAGTCACTATTTAACAACTTCATAGACATTTTCCAACGATCCCAACTATATAATAATAACCTGTATTTTGCAGGTCCTCAGAAGCTCTCCCAATTTACCACCAAACCTCTAATGTGGTTCAAAACATTACTTCAACCCATTTCAATGGGCATAATGGCCATTTTGAAGCATGATTTTAAACATCAAAAAACGAACATTACAGAAATATAGTGGTACATGGTGCACACTAAACTGTTTAAAATGGCTATAGAACGCCCCAAAAACATTTCGAGAGATAAGGAGCATGTAGTCAATTTGGCAACTTCCTTTTTGGGGAGGGGGGTGTCTTGAGGGGTTCTTTTACATTTAGCAAACCATGTTCCCATTTAGCAACTTTTTGTACATTTTGTAAAACACTCAAAACCATGTATAATAGCCTTTACCTTGGGAATCCTAGGAGGCCCCTCACCACTCTACTATGAAACCTCAGCAGCATCCTAAATATCCCCAAAAAATATTTCTTGTGCATAATCGTTTATTGGGTCCATCTACAAGATGTTGAAGCGTGATTGGAATACCCCTCAAAAAAAAAAAAGGCACTATGGTGATAAACAATATGCTATGATAAGGACATACCCAAACATTTTGAGGGTTCAGAAGGGCATGTGGTCACCATTCGACGATTAATAAGAGATGGTACCCAAATCCCAAGCACTGTATGTAATAGCTTTCACTTGGGATTCAGACACAGTCTAAGCACTCTATCTCTTAAGTCTTAACATCCCAAGAACTCCTAAATATTTCCCTAAATAATGTCAATAAGTATGATAACTTTATTTGCATCATATCTTAGAGTTCGAAACCTCAATTGAAGACGTCAAAAGATGGGCAACTGGCATTCTCAGAAGTCACACCCTGAGTATCTTCAACCATCCTGAAACAATCTTAAGCATTTTGAGGGGTCTGAAAAAGCACACAGTCTCCATTTGTAGCTACTCTAAAATTTTTCAAAAGATCCCAAAATCATGTCTTAATGTCTTATAGCCTTCAGTCCAGGGTGTTCATGCGGCTGCGGCTGCGGCTGCTCTACCTCAGAATCCGCTCAGGAAACTCTAGACACGCCTCTTAAAAAAAAAAAATTGAATGAATGTAATGGCTTCATTGGCTCCATTCTGTGGATTGGTAACATATTCCAAAATGCCCAAAAACAAGCATAATGGCGGTAATCGCTGTATTTCAAACTATCATAGCGGCCTGACAGGTAAGAGGAAGCATGTAGACAAAACTTTACAACTTATCGTATATTTTACGCAAAATCCCCAAAACCATGTATAATGGACTGCTTTTTGAAAAAGTCAAGAAGATCTGATTGCTCCACCTCCAGATTCCCTCAGGTGGTTTAAAGCATCTCTCAAAACAATTTCAATCAGTATATGATTTCACTAGCACCATGTTTTACATTTTGAAGCATAACTCCAGACTGTCAAAAAAGAAAGTGTATTATGGTGATACACAAAGCCCTCAAAACTATCTTTGAATGACCCCACGAAGTTACCTAGAATATTTTGAGGGTTCAGTAGAAGCAATTATCACCATTGACCGCATTTTCCGAGAATTTTTTCCTAATTAAAAAAAGATATCTAGTAGCCTTCATTTTGGGGGGTCTGATAGGCTCTCACTTGTCTACACTATACCACGAATCCTTTTAGAATGCAATCCAACACACCAAGGGGCGAAATTTGGCTAATGCAGAAAAACTATGCCAATGCAATTGTATGCATATTACATAATTGAAAAACAAAAGAAAACAAGAAAACCCTTGATGTGATGGTTCCAGTGGCTGCAGCACAGCTGAATTCCTTTGTATGTTGCATGAGTATTTCAAGAAGTGAAGGTCCTCAAAGAATAGAAATGATGTACACAAGAGGTTGGTTCTCAATGTAATCCACAAGATGCCACATTTCAAATGGTTCATCCAGCCAACATGTAAGTGGCATCATTGGATGGGTTTTAACCTGACTCTTTCCCACATTCATGTTTTCCATGAGCATGGGCATCTCAATTTACTCATTTTGTCAAGCTAACTATAAGACTATGCAAAATTTGTCATTACAGTTTTTGCATGACAGAGAAACACAATGCATATCATTAGTGCACAACAAAATTTCAATCTATGTCAAGAAATTCCATATGCAGCAAATTTGTGATTGAGCAAATTTGAGGTGAATGCTCAATAAAACAGTAAGCTATAAGTCTCATACACGACACACTCAAAAAGCAAGCAATAATCAGTGTAACAAATGAAGCATTGAACATAGCATCACTCAGAGAGGGGGGGGGGGGGGGGGGGAGGAGGGGACAATGCCAAAAATTTTCTACTGAAAGCAACAAGACAAATCAAATACTCCCACTGCTATCGCAAACCAGCAGACAATGCAGCCAGTATTTTGCCTCAAATAAAACATCAAAAGCAACACAATTAATGGATGCTAACATGTAATGTTCTCGGCAATAAGTATAACTGACCTTGATCCTGTAAGTCCTAGGCTTCAGCTCCTTGTTAATCTGCACAAGCTTCTGTTCTTCCCTTGTCAACCTCATAGCTAAATTGTGGGGATGCAGAAGTCCTGGTGTATCAAATATCTTTGTATTACCAGGAAGAACCCCCTCCAACCTTATTATCCCCAAGGTAGTCCCAGGCACGGGTGCCTCAGTTATGTGTGGTAGCTTCCCAGTTACATGCTTCCCTATTGCATTGATCAGTGTAGACTTTCCTGCATTTTGAGCCCCAATTGCCCACACAGTCCCTCTTGGCCCAGCCAATTTCACAACATCATCAATCAAATTCTTCACACCCCAATCCTTCACAGCACTAACCATATGCAAACTGGTCAACTTACTTGCCCCACCCTCACGAGCCCGTTGCCTAACCCAATGCTCCAACCTAGCGGGTGATATCAAACTCGGCAACAAATCAAGCTTTGATAACACCAGCACCACCCTAGGCACATTACCAGGCTTCCCTTCTTTCCAGGCCATCAAATTCTCCTCAATTGTTGCTGAAACCAGCTTAGCAACCTTTTTGGGAAATGACCCATCAAAATCAGCAGCATCCACCACCATGAGAACCACAGCCCTGCCCCCAGAAGCACTGGCCAGTTTCCTACCAATAGTATGGTCAAAATCAAAATCTGGCAATAAATTCTCCACACTAGCATCCTTAACCTTGCCATAGTGCCTTAGAGAATGGCACCTGGCACAAACTAATGGCTTCTCAGCCAAATTAGGGTTTAAGGGAGGGTTTTGGGGCTTCGCAACAAGCTCATTGAGCACCCCTTTTTTGAGGGAATTCGATACTTCAGGCTCATCAAGGACGAATTTGCGACTAATGGGCAATTTGTAATCTGGGTTTTTTGGGGCAGGCTTGACATAAAACCCAGGCTTTGTGGGGTCTAAATCCTGCATATGAACACCACAACCGGGGCATATTTGCCTTGTTTGGGATGCAACTTCATCGAAATTACCTTCCCGAGTGAAATTCTGAAGTGGGGTTTGATGGGATTGAGAAGAGAAGAACTGTTTAAGGGTTTGCAAAGAGGGAGCCGAACATGGCAGAAATTCAAGAACATGGCTTCGAAAACAGGGGTTTGTTTTAGGAGTTTTTACAGGAGTTATTGCTGACCAATTAGGAGAAGAAGGGGAGATAGAGGGGAGAGACTGAGAAAGCAGCCGTTTGAGCTGGAATTGACAGCGGGTTCGAATTCGAGCTAGCATTTCGCTGCTCAAAGTGAAGGTGAATATCAGAGGAACTTAGTTTGCATTTGGTGCTAGGCTAGACAGACTAAGTATTAAGTCCCAATAACAAGCGTAAATCAGAGTTGCCGCCGGGGTATTTAGGAGAGAGAAATTGCCGAGTGACCGACGGCGGAGCTTCTACCTTCACTGGTGGATTCCGCCGTGCACCGCCGTCTGATTGAAACAGAGGACTGAGGAAGCAGTGCATACATTTGGGCCGGGTTTTCCAGTCGGGCAGGATATTAAAACAATAGGGCCACTTCAAGAACGAAGCTTTTTTTTTAACAATTTCAACTCCCGAGAGCATGTACTCACATTATCATATATATACATTTTTTAAAGTACATCGATCATATGAGCGATTATTAATATATATTTCGATGACGTAATTTTTGAAATTACATACTCTCGAGTGTATGATATAAACTTTGATTTCAAAGGAAAGCACATTATTCTCATAAGTTTTCATGTTGACAAACTCAATAGGATTATACAGAAAGAAATTTAGGTCTTCAAAGCACCTCGTGTTTTACCAATCTGCAACCACCATATATATATGGATGGGGAGAGGATTGTATTGACACATAAGAAATTCGTCAGAACATGCAAACTATTGAATGGCAAAATGTACAATATGAATATAGATTTCTGAACACAAGAACTTAAAATGAAATCAACAAATAAATAGATCGAACAAATAATTAATACTTTTTAAACTAATTCTGACCACCGTACAAATTGATCTTTCACAGCCAGAGGCGATCACACCTCCTTTGGTGATTGCGCTTCCATGGGCACATCGGACAGAAGAGAAATGAGATCGCGAACACTGCTCGATGGAGCTCGCCTGAAACTAAGGGACCTCACCAAGTTGTTGTTGCTACTACTGGAGAAAATATTCGACGAATTTGATAATATCAGATATATCAAGGCTTGAACTAGCACAAATACCCCCAGGCGAGTCACCACATTAACAAATGACTCCTCAAACATTGCTTCCATTTTCTATACTAATGATAGATCAACCCCAAATCTCAGCTCAATTAGCTTAGCTTGCACAGAATTATTGCAGGATGTATTGTCGTATATGTGTTTACGTGAAGATTTGATTTGAAGTTCAAAAACCAAAGGGAGGCCTATATATACGAGAGAGACCAGATGGGGCTTGGGAAGCTAATTAAGCCAATTTGACCGGGACAAGTCGCCGGGAAAGTTCATTACGTGCATGCGTTGGCGTTGTCCGTGACGATAGCAATAGTAATATAACGGGGATTATATGACACGTGCTGCACCGGTGACCGGTCTTGTGTCTGGACGGCAGGCGGCGGTCAAGGTTGTATAAATCACAAAGCTGATATGCAGAGTCACCGAATCTTTGGTCAAGGAAGGTGCGAGGAGATTTCTAGATTAACTAGGATTTCGTCTTCTTTGGTGCATTCACGGATAAACTGTCTCTTGCTATAATCTATCCATATTGTTAAGAATATTAGTCTATTTACGGACTTTTAACTATTAACTTTAAGTTTGGTTGAGATGATTATTGAATATAGTTTTAGAGTATTTTGTTTTTTAGCGAGAGATCTCATGTTCGAATCACAACAGCCCTCATATTGATTTATTGCGTAAGGTAAGATAGATTTTTGCAACATCTATATTTTATGCCTAAAAATAGTTGCGTAAGTTGGTATGCTAGAGTACAAACTTATTTCTGAAATTATTGGTTTAAATTTTTGATTGAATTGATTCTTGAATATATACATGACATGAGTTTTCATCATATTAAATTTAACTACATATGCCAATGGTCATCAATTAGAGATTCATAAAATATTGAATAACAATTATGAATTTAGCAAATAGTCATTATTTTCTTTTTTTTATGCACAGTAGAATTTGTTATGGGCTAGCTACACATATTTTACCATGTTAATATCTTCTTAAGCAAGAGTTCCAATTTAAATTTTGTGAATAGTTCTCATAATTCATAAATGGATAATTATAACCCCCACCCAAAAACAACAAAAACAACTGTCCAATAGTTAAGTATATAATAATCCATATTGTAGAGTTGGTGAACCACCTACAAAGTTAAACTTCTTGGTTTCTAGTACTATAATTAACTTTTCAAAATTGGCTTTCCCTTTAGTTTTTAATTCAAATATTTTAAACACAAATCTAATTAAAAACAAAGAGATGCCAAAACAACATTCAAAGGGAAAAGCAAATTAGCTCATGTTAAACACATCACCTTGTTAAACACCAACCTAATAAAAAATTGGTGTTTAGTATATTCATTTTTCAGAACCATATTATAACCTAAGAAGCTAATATATTAGGATTAACATTTGACAAAAATGAAAATACAAAGAATATGCCGATTGATACTTGTTTTAAAGTTAAAACCCAAATTGTTTTTTTGGTGCAAATTTCTACAAAACTTTTTGATCATCGGTATTGCTCAGAAGCAATAATAAAATCGTTCATGTCAATATTGTTTTGTTTACCCCTATTATTTCGATCGAAAACTATAGTAACAAAAACACATAATTCAACTATTTTTATCGAGCATTTTAAGAGCAATATTAACCCATGAATAAGTTTTTTGCTCTATAATTAAGACTAAAGACATATTCTTTTCAATTTATCACGTACTTATCATCAGCATTCAATACAATTCAATACAATTCAACACTGTTAAGTATCTATTGAAAATACCTAGTTATATTTTCTTTATCCATTCAACACATTTCAACATGATTAAGCATAATTTAATATGTTACAACAATAATTACTAATAAATACTTCTCATAAATTAAAAAGAACACACCCTAAATTATTTTGGTATTGACTCATGTTACACCTTTCAACTTTGATTGCCACTTTATGATTGGTGTATTTTTTCGTGGATCTTGAAAAAACAAAAAAGAAATTATGAATTAAGAATTCAAACAAATCCGCCTATTCTTGGATCTTGGGATGTGTGGTGCGGTGTGGCCACTGCTATTAGTCAATTATTCATTTCACTACTGAAATAGAGGTGGGCAGGCGAGGGGGGAGGGAGGGAGGGAGAGAGAGAGAGAGAGAGAGATGGGTTCTTCGAAGACAGTGAGAAAGTTGTCGCCGGTGACGCAGGTGCCGGCGGACATTGACATCGCGAACTCCGTCGAACCTCTTCACATCTCCGAGATTGCCTCCGACCTCAATCTCACTCCTAACCACTACGATCTCTACGGCAAATACAAGGCCAAGGTCAATCTCTCTCTTCTCTGTTTTTATCATCCTCATCATCGTTATTCAAATGATCAACAGTCAAGTAGGATTATTACAATTGATTGATTGATTGATTGATTGTAACATGCTGGATTTGAAGTGTTAATCCGTCGTTTTTGGAGTTGAATTCATCATATTTGAGTTGTTATGTCGTGAAAACGTTGTTTATAGATCGGTGTTTCTCGCTGCATTAGCTTTGAGCAATGAAGTAAGCTATTTTAGTGCAATAAACCCGTTGAAAGTAACGTCAGATGATAATATGTGACATGGTATACTTGCTTGTTTGGTCAACGCGGCTCATGTATTTATCTTGACTGGATCCCTGCTTTCGAAGGTAGGGGGAACTCGGTAAGATGTGGAAGAAACAAAATATTTGACTTCAGTTGAGTTTACAGTAGCCACTCTTATCCACTGTGGCTATCTGCTTCACTGAATAATTGCTGCACAAAAAACTATTGCATCATATTAGGGTGAAAATTATTCCCCCCAGCAATTTGGATTCAGTAAGTGCCTGATTTATTTGAATCCTAATTATTATTTGGTATTTTTGGTTTAATCAAGTTGAGATTATGTTATTTTGGTTTAGTTCTTGAAGTACTGTGTATGCTTTGATGTATCTCACTGGGATGATTTGTGTTGATGGTTTATGGTATTTCCCAACCAACCCATTTCGTATTTTCATTAGTTTGCTTTTCTTCTTTTGGTCTGAGAATGTAGCTCATTATGTGTGACATATTTATTGTCATACTCAAACGATATTGGTTCCTTAAGTGGGTTGGGGAGACCAGGTGATCGAATTTATTATGTCAACATCATCCCCTGGAGAAACACATGCTTTTAAAAGAAATTTAATGCTTTTCTCAACCTCAGCTTAACACGTTGCTGTCCTTGTGCATCTCTTTGTTTGCCGGCTAATCCAAGCTTTAATTTATGGCAATACATTTATTTAATCATGCTTCTACTAAAGGGTGCTATTGCTTATGGACTTGTTTGCTTATAATGGTTTGGCATGTTTGGATTTGAAATAGGTTTTGCTGTCTGTGCTGGATGAGTTCAAAGAAGCACAGGGTGGATATTACGTTGTGGTTGGGGGCATCACACCAACCCCTCTTGGGGAAGGCAAATCCACTACTACTGTTGGTCTTTGTCAAGCATTGGGAGCTTTCCTTGATAAGAAGGCACTCCATTGACTTTCCGTTTTTGTGATAGTTTGTTTATTGCTTCAGCATTTATACAATGTTATAGTATTGCTGAGTCGAACTCTGCAAACTCAATGTTGAATTTGCTACTTGATTATAGGCTAAACATATATGTTATATGAGAGTCTTTGATATTCTCCATTGACGACAAATCTAGGACTAGACGATGACAGAATACCCGCTTACTGATGAGAATGCGCCCATTAGGCATCAGCGGGTCAGCCTGTTTATTCGTCAAAGAAACAGTTTCAGCGGCAACTTCCTATTTCTTATTTCATATATGGTTCTCTCTAAGTCCAGCAGTGGTAGATTAGATTATGAAATCTGAGCATGTTCAATAATCATGGATTTAATTTGAATCTTGTACAATTATACCTTTCGCTTGCCTCCTGTAAATGGCAGTCTCATTTATTAATCTGAACCCCAACAACCAGACGCCCAATGTGGATCCCACCAATGCGAGAATTATTAGTCTAAGCTGTCATACACTGATTGTGCTAACTGGTTTGAATTATGAAAGTCTATCCCGACATGGCGACATGGCATGGGACCTTTCTTTAGCTTAGCTTTGCTTAGGATGTATAGCTCTAGCCATTTCCCCCTCCAGGCTGTCCTTTGATGATTATGTGTGGATTACTTAGAATGGCTGATCATGAAATGTTAGTTTTCCATTGTTTCCATTTTGTTGTATGTAGCTGATGAGCTGCATGTTCCTGCAGGTTGTTACCTGTCTTCGTCAGCCATCGCAAGGACCAACTTTTGGAATAAAAGGTGGTGCAGCTGGCGGTGGATATAGTCAGGTGATTCCAATGGATGAGTTCAATCTCCATCTGACAGGGGATATACATGCTATAACCGCTGCGAACAACCTACTTGCTGCTGCTGTTGACACCAGAATTTTCCATGAGGCCAGTCAATCAGACAAGGCCCTGTTTAACAGGTTGTGCCCTCCTAACAAGGAAGGTAAAAGAAGCTTCAGTAACATAATGTTTAGGCGTTTGAAAAAGCTTGGTATTGATGAGACTAATCCAGATGATCTTACTCTGGAAGAGATCAAGAGATTTTCTAGGCTTGATATCGACCCTAGTTCCATCACATGGAGGAGAGTTATGGATGTGAATGACCGATTTTTGAGGAAAATTACAATTGGGCAGGGGCCTGAAGAAAAGGGAATGGTAAGAGAAACTGGATTTGATATTTCGGTTGCTAGTGAGATAATGGCAGTTCTAGCGCTCACAACTTCTCTAGAAGACATGAGGGAGAGACTTGGAAAGATGGTGATTGGAAATAGCAAGGCCAATGAACCTATAACAGCTGATGATCTTGGTGTAGGTGGTGCTCTGACTGTCCTAATGAAGGATGCAATTAACCCAACTCTGATGCAGACTCTGGAGGGAACACCTGTCCTTGTTCATGCAGGTCCTTTTGCTAATATTGCTCATGGTAATTCCTCCATCGTTGCTGACAAGATTGCCCTAAAATTGGTTGGGCCAGGCGGGTTTGTGGTTACAGAAGCAGGATTTGGTTCAGATATAGGAACTGAGAAGTTCATGAACATTAAATGTCGTTATAGTGGTTTGACTCCTCAGTGTGCTGTCATTGTTGCGACTGTGAGGGCCTTAAAAATGCATGGTGGTGGACCAGAAGTTGTGGCTGGCAGGCCCCTTGATCGCGCATATATAACCGAGAATGTGGGTCTTGTTGAGGCTGGTTGTGTTAACCTTGCCAGGCATATTTCCAACACCAAGGCCTATGGTGTTAATGTCGTGGTAGCCATCAACATGTTCGCTACAGACACTGAAGCAGAACTGAATGCTGTTAAAAAAGCAGCACTGGATGCCGGGGCATTTGATGCTGTTATCTGTACTCATCATGCCCATGGAGGAAAAGGAGCGGTTAGTACTTTCTTTCCTGTGAAGAATTTGTTTATAGTAGCTCCATGACAGAAGCTGCCTAACAACATTTGCACTTATTCTCAACAGGTGGACCTTGGCGTTGCAGTTCAGAAAGCATGCGAAAGTGTAAACCAGCCTTTCAAGTTCTTATATCCTCTGGAAATTAGCATCAAAAAGAAAATAGAGGAAATAGCAAGGTCTTATGGTGCTGCTGGGGTTGAATACTCAGGGCAGGTATTCCATTTTATTCCTATTGGCAAGTGAATGTGCTTTGATACATTTGTCATGAATAAATTTACTTCCATTTGAGATAGTCATTAAAAATAAAACAATAAAAGAAAGTAGAGAGAAAAGGTTTGGCAGAGGCCCTTGTTCAGTTTTTCCTGTAAGCTTATTTTTTCGTTCCTACAGCTGCCCCGAATTGCTCATATTCTGATGTGAGACTGTTGGTTTTCTTTGATTATCAATCATCTCATTTTCATTGAAACTGCTCTTAATTTTAAGAAAATCATGCATTGTAAGGAGAAATCTAATATTTGTATCACAGTTTCGTTCATGTAGCTAATGCCAACGTGCCATAATGATGTCAATATTCTCATGGTGACTTAATATTAACCTCAGCCTGTGATATTCACTCGTGATCCCTTCCCTATGACAGGCCGAGAAACAGATTGAGATGTACAGTAGGCAAGGGTTCTCTAATCTTCCAATCTGCATGGCAAAAACCCAATATTCCTTCTCTCACAATGCTGCCGCAAAGGGAGCTCCAAGTGGATTTATCCTGCCTATCAGAGACGTGAGGGCTAGCGTTGGAGCCGGATTTATCTATCCTTTGGTTGGAACCATGAGCACAATGCCCGGGCTTCCCACAAGGCCTTGTTTCTATGACATTGATCTTGACACCAAAACTGGGAGAGTGCTCGGTCTTTCTTAACTTCCTTTTCCGGTGTTAGGGCGGCCTACCGTGGGATGAGCCTCATTGAAAGACGAAAATACACTAGAAAGACATGCTCTACCACAAGCTTCTTGGGTTCTTTGCTGCTCTACTATGCTGTTTGTGTACTGTGTACTTTTATAGGATTCTTGAATTTTCCTTTGATAAATAAACAATAATGTCTTATGCGGAATCCTGATTGCTTGTGCCATTTATGTGCTCCGAACGTTCAAATTGACTATCAATTCAAAAGTTTGTAAAAAAGGAAAGGAACATTGAACTTGTTCAATTTCTGTTCTTTTACTTCTGTAGTTACCTCGCATTTAAAAGCGCTGTGCCAATTTTACAACTTTGGATTTTCTTTATTTTTAGTGTACTGGGTGATATTTGACCGAAAATATTGGCATCGATCGGTATTTGACGGTACAGAGCGGTATTGACCAGTATAATAGCTTATACTGTTTCTTGACAGGTACGTACGCTTCGACCGATATCGGAGGATACGGTATAGTATTTATAACACTGTTACTGGCGACTTTAGAGAAGCGGTACATATGTTGTGATGTGCCTGTTATTCTTGCTACACCACCCTCTTCTCCCAAACATGCAACGCTGGATTTCTTTAGAGGTTATCAGGCAAAGACTTGGATTTCGGACATGTTCTTTTCAATTTATTATAAGTAACTTATTACTAATCAGTGTCGATCAGTACTGATCACTATCGATGAATGCTAATAAGTATTTATTAGTGCTGATGAGTGCTGATCATGGTTGAGATTGTGGGTAGAAAATATGACTAAGTGTTGATTAATGCTGATGAGTATTGATGAGTTCTAGTTAGTGCTGATTAATGTTAATTAGTGCTGATGAGTGCTAATCAATATTAAATACTAATTGATAAATTGAAAAAACAGACGCTTCATCCACACTAGGAAAAGTTATGATGAGCAATTCCTGATGATTAAATCATCGTTGCAATATCGTCGGCCACTAATTTTGTAATAAGCTAACTCATCAATAACAGCATGCTCCCCCTCCGGCCCACCCCTCGTTTGCTGTCTTCTTTTCTTTTTGGTTTTTGGTTTTTTTGGGAGGGGGGTTGACGGCGATGCAATTCTGTTAGACAGGAGACCCAAGTTAGGGATATAGACAAACTACTCCTTGTGCTAAATGAGACCATGAAGCCGCAACAGTTATGCAGAGCATAATCAGATGCTGCTAATGAATCTGGTGATATAGTCAGTTATAACACGGATTAGGATACTAGCTACATATAAATAATGCATTTAGTTTTTTTTAATAGAATAATGAATTTATTTGCTCTAGAGATGATTTTTCTGAAGAATTTTTTTGGATCGCAATTTTAGTTCAACTACTTTGATATAAATATTACGATATGGGGTTGCTGTCACAGATGATGGGAGTTGTAAAGATGAAAATTGCGGAAGTTCAGGCATGTTACTACATTTGATGACTACAAATGGCCATGTAGTCAGGTTTTTCTTTTGCTTTTTGGTTTGGGGTAATTTCTTTTTGGTTTTTCTTTCTTTATCTTCTTTTCTGTTCTTTTTTTTTTTTTTTTTTGAAGGGATGGGATTGGATTAATGAGCCACTATAATCAAATTCAGGTAAACGCATGATATACTATGGCATATCAGATAATAATCAAATGAAACATCGATAGAGTCAAACATGAGTTTTCAAAGTGCACTTACATAACACACGAATAGAAGCTCATTTACAAAATACATTATCAGAAATTTAGAAATGAAATCTAAGAGCTTAAAGGCATTTTAGGAGAAAAAGTTCTTGACATAGACATTATGGTTCTTGTATCAATAAGGTATTGGAAATCCAGATGCCAGTAGCCTTGTGGAAGATAGGTCAAAAACATGCAACAACTAGAATTGACAGTTGATAGAATGAACTGATCCTGAAATTCCTGAAATCCAAAATTAGAATTACGATGATCTCTGAACAGACTCAGCTGCTCGGAAATCAGAGGCACAACCGGATGATCTCAAATTAGTTCATGACTGCAGTATACGAAACAGTCAAACAGTCAGACATGAGCAAAATAACAGCAGCAATAATTGAATTTACTGCATAGGAGGTTATCTCGCTCACCTTCATATTGGTTGTCACATAACTTTCAGTCCTACAGCAAACATTTCCTGCGCTTCGAGTGCTTCAGTGCAATGGAGGTAGAAACTTACTGCCTCTCTACAAAGGCAATTAGAGTTAAACCAATCAGAAGAGATGTACGTGAGCATAACTGGTTGTTTTGCAAGTATTCGCTACTCAATTGCGCAACAACTGCAGAGCTTCATGAATTAAGGTTGGGGGTAGGCACCAGGCAGTGGAAATGAAATGCAACTTCAGTCACAGCCAAGAGCGAGGCATACATGCCCAGCTAGGAGCATGGCATACGTGTCTCAAGTTGAATTGGAATGCAACTTCAGTCATAGCCAAGAACAAGGTATACATGCCTAGCTAGGAACATGGCGTACCTGTCTCAGGTTGAATTGCTATTTCCACATCGCTGCTACAAAGCAAGCTCTTTGGAGCACCACCTACACTTTCCTTGGCTTTCAGTTATTAAATCAGACCAAAAAGCCAGGAAGGGAGGGTTAACGCCATAACAGCAACCTAGCAGCTTGTTTTCTAAGGAAATTATCATATGACCACATGCAATGAGTAAGGGTGAAAGGAGGCAACATTAATCTCATTTAAGTCGCTCACATTGCTTGGTTGAACATAGCAAACAACAATTTACTATTATTTTCACATCCATAGTGCCAAATATCTTGCATAGATAACTCAGAGTCAGAGGTACCAAGACATAAAAAAGCATAATACAACAGTTCACCAGCTTGTCTAAACGTAACCAATCAACTTAGCATCAGACTTCACCGTAATATACATTAGGAGGGGGCAAAGCATGCCCACCACTGACTCGAGAACAATTCCTCGCTTTTCAGTCAGCAACCCTCCAGCTTTCACAGGAGAAAGAAAGCCCAAGGGATGAGAAATCAGATAACCGCACAGATTCTCAGTTAATATGAACATACACAGAGAAAATGGTGAAGTATTCACTCTCTGCTTTCCAAACAGCACAATTATTCTGCCTATGCAAGCACGCTCTTCAATGTGATTAATCATCACACGTAATGAGAACGCTTACCACCATTACAAGTGTCTCGTTTATTGCAGAACAAAGATAGTGTGGTAAAGTTGGAACTTCCATAAGGTGAAAGGAAACTATCAAGATTGAAAGGCAAACAAACAACAAAGAAATGGACCATATCCTCTCATATGCTCCACAGCTATAAACCTACAGTCCAGATTCAACACCAGCTCCAAACAGCTCTGCAAGTGCAACCTACAACTTGCAGAGATAGAACATAATCTCAGCAAATAGATGAAAACAGGAGTTGCTAAATCTTACCAGATAAATCTCCAGTGCAATCCAGAATCTGCCATTAAAACAACTCCATGGCCTATACTCAGCCAGAAAAGGAGAATATATAAACGTACAAACAAAGAAGCCATGCCCACAATTATTCAAAGGTCACATGGCCTAGCAGTCCTCCATTGCAACTAATAAACCGCGACAACTTTGCGAGTGTTGTGCATTCAAGAAAAGGGAACCGGGGAAGCAGCAGACATATTAATGTTTTATGACATTAAGGCAGAAGAACACTAGTACATCACTTACATTCACTTTAAATGATAGTTGACAATCCCCCTCATTCAGATGCAACTATGTACCCATTTGACAGACGTAAACAAAAAGTCCAACAAACACGAAATGAAAAACTAACCAACCATATGGAAGCATCTCAGACAAGCTAATGGTAAATGTCAAAAGAAGATAAAAGATAAATGATAAGAAACAAAGATCGCAAAGAGGTCAAAGGCTATATACAAAAACCAGGGACTTTCTACTCCAATCATTAACTCAGAGGAACACCTTCCTGCAATTGGAAGCTGTAATCAGACAAGACTTACATTAACGCGGGACAACATGACATGTCACCGTCGCCAATGCTCTTCCCTGAGTTTACTTGATTCCACATTCCTCGATCATCAGATCAATCATCCTTGACCCCTTCGTCTAAAGGCAATGCATCTCGCATGCAGATATCTCCAGCTGCTTCATTATTCACTGCTTCAGTGTTTCCCACTGCTTGTGCTCCAGCTACAGTGATCTCGTCATGCTTTGTTTTAATTTTTGCATTTAAATCTTCTGATTGACAACCTTCCGTTACCTCTTCAGCAGCCACCTCTCCCATGCAGACATCTACAACAGGCTCATTTTTAACACCTTCATCCGCACAGCCCAGGGTTCGAATAGCTGACAGCACATCCTTATTATCCCCTGACTCATGCTGTTCATCATGTTCTGCACCCGGCCCTTGAACCTGTTCTTCACACTTATTGTCTACCATAGAGTCGAATGCACCCTCTGCATGAACTATTCCAATATCCTGCTTAGCTTCCCCCAATCCAGCACTCTTTACATGATTTCCCACTGTTCCATTTTCACCATGCAAGACTTCTTTAACTGCTAGCTCCCTCAGCTCCTTCTGCAGCACTTCACTTTCGTCCCTTCTTTCTCCACTTTCTCCAGCTCCACTTCCAGGCACATAATCCACTTCGTCATTATGCTTATGACCAAGCAGGGGGAAGCTTCTCACTCCCTCACTATCATTTTCTGACACATTTTCCACAACCTCCTCGTTAATATCTTCAACAACTTGATTCTGCCTCTCGAGACACAGCAATCTCCTCCTCAGTTCCCCAAGCTCCCTCTCCATCAAGTACAGCCTCTCCTTAAGTATGAGATTCTCCTCTTCCAGTTGGGCAATGTGGGCATCCTGATCATCAACTCTATTCTCCAACACATTGTGATAATCATCACCACTGTTCGGATATATCATCTCAAAACGACTCAAGTCATGGTCCAACCTCCTCTCAACCTCTACATGCTCCTCCACATCACTCTCACTAGAACCACCTTCATCCTCTTCATCATAATCATCCACCGCTTCATCATGCCCAGGTGACCTAAGTCTAATCAGGCCTTTCATCGACCCATACCCATCCACACCCCACTCTTCCTTAGCCATATCAACCAATGCCTCCCTTGAAGGCGAGAAAACAGGTGTGGGGAGCACAGCAGGTGTCACAGGGCAAGGAGAAACCAAAGATGCAATGCCACCCGATTTCTTAGCACGGATTATATACGAAGTAGTATTCCTAGGAGCATGAGCATATGGACCCATCCTGTTGAATTTTTTTTTAGGGTAGAACCTCCTAGCCTTAAGTCGATTTTGCTGTTCAAGTTCATAGAGCGTTGGAGGCTGATAAGCACCAACGCCAGGGCCACTGCTGGCCCCAATGCCACCGATACCAGCACCAGGCACTAATTTGTCCTTCCTTCTGCCATCTTTCCTTTTATCCATAGGTTTCTTTCCCTTCCAATTTCCACGTCCAGGTTTAGAAACCCCACCATACATTTGATTCATAGGGTTGGGGAATTTCATAGCATTCATAGGAGGTAGGGGCATGTTGGGAGGGGCTTGAGGCCACTGAACATAGTTGTTCTGACCCATCATCTTCGACTGAGCAATCATAGGGTTCGAAGCCTGACTAACCATCATGGGCTGCTGGCTAAGCTGATTGACCATCTGAGCTTGAGTGGGCGCCATCTGTGGAGGCTGCTGGTTCACCATTTGAGGTTGATTCAACATCTGTGAGTGACACATGATCGTTTGAGACTGATTCATCATTTTTTTTTGGGGACATTTTTTCATCAATAGAAAATGCATGTGATTCTTTACCTGGTGCTGATTCATCATTTGAGTCTGATCGTTCATTGTTGAGTAAACAACACGCACAGCAGAGATTCGGCGAAAACCCTAGCCAAAACCTAATTATACGAAAAAAATAAATTGCCGAACCAAATCAAATCCAAGTTTTAAACTACTATTAATTAATGAATATTACGATCACAATTAACTTAATTCGATTAAATCAAAAGATAGAAACTAACAGAAATCAAACTAAAAACGTAAACAAAAAGAGATTAAATACGCGATGAAGGAAGCGATCGATCGAACCTAACCCTAGCAAGGTGTAAAGGTGAAGTATACAGCCGTGATTATTCAAGTACTAAACAAAGGGCCGCGTATTCCTCCCTTTTGTTTCTGTCTCTCTCTTTCTCTCTCTCTCTCTCTCCTGATTTCCTCTCCCTCTTTCAGTGGATACTTTTTCTTTCAACCCTCGAACTAGCGAATCCCAAATTTCTTTGAGCACGGAAAAAATGAAAGCTTTCTTTGGCGTGGAGGGCCCTTTTATAGGCGAATAAAGAGAAATAAACGGCTAGATTTATAGATGAAATCTCAACGGCTGAGATTTCACCTACGTGGCTTTCAAGAGCTTTACTTTTTTGTCGCGTAATGTTTGGTTTTGGACCGCCGACTGCCCAAATTACCCTCTCCGTATAGAGAAGTTTTTATATTGGGCCATATTCTTTTCAAATTATGATAATTACTTATTAGTATTTATGGTTAAAATATGTCAAATTATGCTGAAATATGCTGAATTAGATTTGAAATATATTGAAATACATTGAATAGTGATGAACAAGTTCACATAATCATAAACTAATTGTAATTAATCTCGTAAATATATTTATATAGTTGTATAACTATTGTATACACTATAAATGAGCAGTTGCAAATACATATTTATTTATGTTGTGATAGAATACGATCATTTTTTCAACGAGTTTTATTTTTATATGTTATCATTGTTGTAAATTAAATTTTAAATGACTTTTTTTTAAATGATGTGTAATATGCAAATAATTTACAAGTGCTCAATTGTACCAAATTGTGTTGAATGATATTAAATTGTATTTAACTGCCTTGAATTGTTTGGTAGCTAAATTTTAATAATAAATATGTATCATAAGTTGAAAAAAACCCCTCTTGTCCTTTCCTTTACCGTTCTCCCTTGATATAGATAGCCTGAGAAGGGGAGATTATGTAGTTTATTTAGGGTTTTATCTTATTTGGGGAAAAATAAAAGATACGAACCTAAATATCTAACAATAAATCTAAAAGATTTTCCCTATTTGAGATAATTAAAAACTACAAATTAACCCTAAATTTGAATTGATGATAGAGACAGGGAAGAGACAGGGAGGAGAAAAGATAGTATGATGTAACTCAAATTTTGGGTTACTTAGCACGAGGCACTACTCAAATTATATATAGTTCAAATTGTAAATTACTAACTTGTAAATCTAACAATACAAATAAAAATAATATATAATATACCCAATATTTGCTTAGTTCTCTATATAAAAATAAAAGGTGGAAACAAACACAAACATTTTTAGGTTTTTATCGCAACAAGTATCAAGTAGTACTACTAGTAGTCTCTTAGAGTTGCTACCACCATTTTTAATATAAACTTCGCCCATAAACTACATCAATCACTGCATCTTGCTACAAAGAAAAAATTGCAGTAACTTGTAATACAGCATAAGGCCCTATTCTTTTCATTGGTAAATTTCAATTTATCAACTTTAACCAACTTTAACCCGCTTTCTACTATTTTAACCAACTTCCTACTATTTTAACCAACTTCAACCCATAATACAAAATATTCAACTCACTTCAACATACTTCTACCAATCTTAACCAATTTCACCCATTTTTCAACAAAAAAAACAGGCCCTATATAGTTTCCATCTTGTATGAGAGTATGAGACAACCATATTATTTGATTTAGACACTTCAGAACATTGGTTTCAACATATACCATTGCAGATTATGCACGTGGTGTTTAGCGCATGCATACTCCACACAATATATTCTTCAAAGTCAAATCTGACTTTCAAAGATGCAAAGGGAGCATTCTCCACCAAAGTGGCCTCCGCAAATCCTGCGTGATTCCTTATTTCCTTGTATGATAGAAACCCCACATGCCACAACGTCGTCTTCCTGAGTGCCATCAAACTGCAAATTCTAAATTTTTGGCGCCATTTGCTTTACAAGTTACAATCATGCACCTTTTGAAGAGATGAGCAAAGCTCAAATGACCATAAATCAAAACAAGACTTCATTTCTCTTTAAATTCCGTAAAAATAGAACCCACATTGAAAGAAGTTATTGTTGTATCATTTCTCTCCAAACCGTCGCTTTTTCCCCGATATAATCCCCTCCCTTCAATAGCACTAGATTACTAATAGATTCACAAATCCAATATTGCTAAACCGAACCGAACCGAACCAAATCAAACACCCAAAGGCCAAAAGCTAGAGACTAGCAAGTCTTGAAGGCTTGAATCTTAAATCCCATATCAAGATGACGAATAGTAAATTCCAGAAATGAAATAGCTAGAGAAATAATCATGTTGAAATCGACAGCCCAATTCCAGATATCAAAGGAGGCTAAGATAAACTGAAAATCTTGAACTTCTAAAAGTAAGAAACTAAACACCTCGAACTTCTGACAGTCCAAATGCGCTTGGGCTATGGCATTTGTTACTGTAACAGTAGGCATTCCTGCCAAAATACAGAGGATTGATTGTCTCACCAATACATAAATATCAAGACTAGATTTCAAAGCCCTAGGCCTAACCACTCGAGATGGAGAGAAGACTTCCTCGCTGTACAAGCACATATAAATACAGATACAGTCAATCGCTGATGGCATTCATACACCCGTATTAGGGTTGTTTCCTGCAAGGATGAGGGAGATCTCCAACCCCCTACTGAATGCTTGGTTGAACATAAGCCTCGTTTGGAATGTCGACACGAAAGGAAACCATGAGAACAATGCAATAGGAATGAATATAAGCATACCCATTCCAGCGTCATAAAGACGGGCAAGTGACCGAATTGACTTCCACAGCCCAATCTTCTTTACATATGGCTTCCAAGCTGCTGCAATCTGTCAAGTTACGTCATAAGTTAGAAAAAAAAAATAGGGGCAAGCCAAGCTGCTGCAATCTGTCAAGTTACGTCATTCTACAACAGCGGAAAAATTGAGCCCCAAAATATGTAAAGAACAGCATCAAGGAAAAATTGTTGCAAAAATTATCAGATAGGTGAAATGAGAAAAAAAAAAAAAAATGATTCCGGGCTAGGGGAGAAGATGGTAGAATTAATAATTCTTAGGAAAGAAGAAACAATAATGCTAATGAAGCAAAGAAACTCACTGAAAGAATGGCCCAACCAGTGGGAAGAAATGCTAAGATGCAAGCAAATATATCTGGAAGAGACAAAGATGTAATTGCAACGGCCACAGCTATTCCAATCAACGCCATCAGAAAGGTGAGGCCTTGGACGAAGCGCAGCAGCAGCTGAAAGTTGACAGAAGCTTTCTGGCTGAAGGTGAACACCTGTATTGATGTTTGCACTTAGTAAAACTTGCATGTCAAATGTGTTGACGCAGAAAAAAGATGATTCAAGTTTCACAGAAGTTGAACCTTGAAAAGAATTATAAGAACAGCAAGAACAGCCCATGAAAAGCCATAGACCTGCAAGATAACTTGAGATGAGTCATTCTGTTACCATGCACAAACTAAAACATTGTGCACCATGATCTATACGCATCAGTCAATGCAGCAAACCAAACCAAGAACGGACACAGAGAGAATGCGCAGATCCCAGCAAGCAACACACATTTTGCAGATTGCTAATTCTTGGCTGAGATAGCCTCGGTCTCACAATCCATTTTTGTGACACAGCCTTTTGTGTTAGATCACCTGTGGTCGACAATTTAAACTCTGTCTCATTCAAGCAGAAGCTGATAGTTATGCACCAAAAGGAAGGTCCATTCACCATTGCATATGATTCAACAGGCAGACGCTGGCAGGTAACCAGGAACAGGAAATGAGGAAAATATGGATCAGATAGACACAGCTCTTACCGACAGAGAAGTGTTTGTCCCCTGCACATGTAGCTTATACACAATCCCATACTGGAAGATAAGGAACCTCAGGCTTAAAATCGTCTCCGCTACCCTCCCACTTAGGGTCCGAATATGTGCCTGCAACACCAAGAATGAAAATGCAAGAGCAGCAAATTATATACAAATTCAATTTGCTGAGTCCCAATGTTTACACGAGGAGCAGATGGGAGAGAATCAGCTACCAAATTTGTTTAAAGAATTCGACCAATTAAAGGAAAGGCACAAACACCACTGTCTAAAAAGTGGTATGGTTCTCTGTAAATGAGTCCTTAATCATATAAAGGAATTGATTAACATATGACACGAAAAACACCCAAAAAAGGGAAGAAGGAAAAAAGGCAAAGAACAAGAGGAACAGACATGAAATTTCTCCACCTAGTAGCTTTGATGATACACGCGTCACCTTGATGGACTTTCTAGCTAATTAAAATGACCACACCACCACACAAACGGGAGGGAAATCAACAGCCAGATGCTGTCAGACAGAGAACTGAGAAAGCCTAGTGGTTGACAGGATAATTAAGGAAGTAAAAAGGATGGCCCTCTAGATCCTAAGAGGTCAGTTTGTCGAGAAGAAAGAAATCATAAAGAAAGCTAACTTAGCAGTTTGTCCTAAAAGACGGAAAGGAGCAGGGGAGAGGGTACAAGAAACCACAGATGTGGGAGATCAAATTGCACAGGCAATGTACACACTAATTGACATGACATTGATAATGTACTAGCATAAGAAGACACATTCAGATTTGTCAAATGCAGGAACACAGACAACTGTTTATGCATTCAAGAATGAAAAGCGTCATGAATATCAGTTAAACAAATCAAAAGCTGATATCAATGATTCACCAATTCTTCTTCCCACCAAGCTTCCCAACTCTCCTCTCCCTTAACTCCGATTCCACCTCTGTAAAGAAGCCAATTTGTCCAATCTCTGAAATCCTCCACAGTCCTAAAAAGGAACAAATGAAAGCGAAGCAAATTAGTGTGATTTCCACAAAAATAATTACAGCAGCCCATTCACCTGAAAAAAAAGAAATTAGAACAGCACAATTACGAAAAGGGTCTAACAGAAGTTCAAGGAACCGAGACTTACTTCTGCCACTCAAAACCAGAAGGATTAAACAAATACGGAGCAAAAAGCCATGACAGAGCCATAAACCAACTGCTGATAGTGAGAAGAATGTAGCCTATTGTACCACCATCATTATCACCATATGCAAGATACACAACCAACAGAAGCACAACCTCTAGCCTACATAGACAGAAGATACTGTTTAAAACAGATAGTCACTATACATTCCATTAAGAGAAGACATAAAGAAGTACCCTTTGACAAAATGACTGCGAGAGTACAGCCTGTAGTTCTCACTGAACTTAATGTGGCGAACAACAAATCCCCTTCCAGTTGCCTGATACTGTTCAGCAAATAAACATGTAAGCATCACCATATGCACTTATTACAAATTACAATAAGGTTATGTATGTAGATGACAAACCCTTGCACCACCATGGAGAATTGTCCGACCAAAGTAATGAGTTCTTGTTCCCAAAGAGAATGTGAAAAAAACAGAACAGAGTTGGAATTGCATAGTGATAAAGCTCACAATGGCCTGCAAAATTAAAGCAGCAATCATTGCATAAGCCACAGCCAGGGTTGACTCATCGCCTTTCTTTTGCAGAGAAACTATCCAAAAATGATGCAACCAGAGCAATCAGGCAGTAGTACAAGAAATACTCAATAGAATAATCAAATTCCGCCAAGATGCTCACTTCCTAATTCAGAAGCCTCCAGGGATAAACAAACAAGTAAGTTTTGTAAACACCCCCGCCAAAAAAATAAATGCATATCCACTGCAATGCCTTATTCAGAGAACTGATTAATACCTGAATAATTCAACAAGTTTTAGAATTCATTTCATATAAACATATAGTTCCGCTTCATGCTGCAATTCAACAGAAAACCCGAAAAACCTCTAAATTGCTGGGAACAGATTTGTATATATTTTGCCCAAAGGGATGGATAGAAGTCTGAGGACTGTGCCGTTGACATGGATTAATATACAATGGCTAATAATAGAGCAATGTAAAACAAATAGGGCCCAGAGTGATGTCAACAGTAGGCCTGTCTCACTTAAAGGGGGGGGGGGGGAGCTGCGAAAGCCGAGATGGACAGGAAAGGCAGTTGGACGGCATAAAAGGCACAGCCTAAAAAGGCCAGTGTCATGTTGCAAACCATGGATTAGAATTTGACCTATGTTGCTCACACTAGTGCCTCTTCATCCTAGGGTAACACCTGACTTTTTTTCCCGCCCGGGGAAGGGGGGGGGTGTTGCCATCACAAAGCCTGCCCATTCCACAGAAGGGGGAACATATGTCACTTGCCAGTCGTTGCCCACAGTATCCAGGGAAAAAAATTGGCATGTTCCATCGTCTTACACCACATTATAACTTACAATGCAATCAGCTAAAATCTCTTCAGCAGATCGCATTATCACAAATACGAAATCACGGCAAGAAGACATACCCTAAAGAAGCCCTGCTCCAGTATGAAACATAGTATCATTGGTATTGCAGTAAAGACTCCAATCTGAATAAGAAATTGGGTATTGAGGGCAGCACCCAAGGCAGCATTCTGCATTATGTGAGCACGATCTTGGATTGTCTCACCAACTCCTGACAATGCCTGGACCAAAGGTAATTGAGTTGCAGGAGTTTGGAAGATCAGAAAAAGGAGAAAACTACAGGAATATCAAGATATGAAGAAGAAATATGAGCAAATAAAACTGAGTTAAAAAACCAACACAAGCCTTATATCTACACTACAAAACTACCCAGATGCGGAACTACATACAACTTCAAAGCAATTAAAACATAATACCAATGTGAAACATTCACGTAATGCTATCAAGCATGAAACAAATCTAGGATGAGGCGAAACGGCACAAAGAGATCAAAGAGGGGACAGAAAAAATCCTGCTCAACAGACCTATCTGGTGCAAAGAGATGAGGCCAACACATTACTAAGTTTACAGTCTTCGATCAAATAAAAACTCTGCAAAGTGCAACTGCACAGGCCCATAACAATTACGTTGAAGCGAAACAGAACGTACCAAATATGTCTTTCCATAAAGGAAAATGTAAACAGTCAGCACGGTCAACTGCATAGGAAAAAGATATGTTAGCGGTTAGTAATTGCGCATTGCAGCAGAACTTGCAAAAGAACCGAAGATTCCACTGAAAGAGGATAGAATGTGCCCATTCCTTGCCACTACTATGTATTCCATTCTAATTATTTTGCCCTGGTTGATATTCCATGTTCCTCATAACCAACTACCTTTTGATCTTATCTTTGTAAAAAGACATAATAATAGATAAATATACATTGACGCCACTTCAATACATCCCCTAAAAAAGAAAGATTCAAACAAATCCATTAGTGAAACAATTAACCGACTGACCATAGACTAGGAAAAAGAAATCAATGGAGTGTTGAAACAAATTAGATTACTTGACTCTAATGACAATTTTAAACACTTGCTCGTTCACGGAATAAAAAATCTTAAAAAAACCATGATGCTGGCAGTATAATAAAGATCCGGAAAAAAAAAGGGAAGCATACCATTGTACAAACGTAGAACCCAACAGTTGTGAAGTAAAACGACATCATTCTGAAAAAATCAAAAAGCTGACCAAGCCGGTAAACATCTCTACTAAGAACTTGTTCACCATTCCCACCAGCAACTTTTCCCTCAAAAAGAGCAATCTGGTTGAGCCCCACATCCCTTCCTTTGCCCACCTGTGTAATGCACAATCAGAACTTGATGCTCTGTATGTGCTCAATAGCTAGCATTTACCATATATACCTGAATGTACTCGTGATGAGTGATGTTCCCCTGCCGTAAGGTTGAGTTGAACCCTGCATTAAATATCAACAAACTTACTAGAACAACTATGATCGCATAGATACGTTTATCCGGATACCCTCATATCCCCATCTGGCAATGTACAGCATTCCAGTCCATATGGTCTGGGAATAGCGTTCCACAGAACGAGATAAAAAATGCTAACATATAATATGTTGATTTCCATGACCACTGCATACTACAACCCCTGTAACTATGCCCCCAGCTCACTTTTTTTTTTTTGGCAGCTGTTCAATGTCAACACCTCTTCACAAAAACATAACGCTAAAACATAATTCAGTTATGCCCCAACATGGGCAAACTATTACTAATGAAACAAACCTGTCCAGGATGTCATTGAACAAAGCATATATATACATATACACACATACATATATATACTATTATATATATATATATATATATATATATATAGATATATAATAATATCTTATATATATACTATATTATATATGTTATACACACACACACACACACACATACACAGGAGTTATGCCCCTAACATGGCCAAAAACTATTATAATGAAACAACACCTGTCCAGGATGTAATGAACAAAGCATACATATGACATATTACATGCATACAATACACACACACATATATATATATATATATATATATATAGATATATATATATGTCATATATGTGTTGTGTGTGGGTCGTGTGTGTGTGTGTGTGTGTGTGTGTGTGTGTGTGTGTGTGTGTGTGTGTGTGTTTTATGTATCCTCGTCAAACGAAACAGACCTGCAAATATATCTTCACTAATGTTTACAACTCGAGATGCTTTGCTGATACCGCCGCGTGTTATATGGAAAACTCTATCAAAAACATCGGGATGACCATAATGCATACGAACCCTATAAAATGTATAATGAGTGAACAAAATTTAGTGGAATTTAAAATGACTGGAAGAATCATCATTCATCATCATATCTTCATAGTAAGCTTACTTCAAAGGCTTAGCCAGAACTCGCTGACCAAGAGTTACAAAGCTGGATTCTTGATTGGACATGAATGAAGCTAATGAAGAAACACTGCACAAATGCACAAAATTGATTAGGATACCGTAGATGCTTGCAGCAGAAGAAAATTTATCTACAAACACATGTTGACAATACCTTCCAGTAAATACGTGTTCCCTGACACCAAGAATAGTTGGGAGACGAATGCCGTGATCACGACTGTTGAACTCTTCTAGAAGATTTCTCATCTTCAATGCCTCTTCAAAATAATTGTCCTATATACCATTCAATCTAAAGTGATATAACTCCCAAGGTAAGAAACTTGAAGCAAAACAAGAGTTCTAAAACAGAAGTTGTAATTGTCGCATGATGCCCTACACGAGTGCAGCTCCTGGCATTTTTCCCACATAATTAACCACCAACAGTTCCATATCGAAGTTATAAGTGCCCTCCACTAGAAATTTGCAATGAAGAGCAAATTTATGACACACAATTCTACCTAAATAGAAAAGGTTGAACTAGGAAGAAATGCAGCACTATTCAAAATAAAGACAGCTTCTCAGGGTCAGGATATACTAAAGGCATACAAAGAATCCTTAATATTCACCATGCCATATTTATTATGGGCATGTACATTGAAGCAAATATTGACCTCTACGGCCATCCACATATAGGTTGCTGTAATGATTGTCACTCCAATTCTGTCATTGAACTAAACAACTGAAATTCAGTGAAGAAAACTGAGGTTCAGGATGACACCAAACCTAAATAAATCTGAAGGATGGGGGAAGGAATCCATCCCACCTAACAAATAAGGAACGACCTCATAAATTATCAATCACTCACGAAATAGAGAAGGCTAAACAATCAGCAAGCATTAAGCTTGTCGACTGCATAGGTCCAGCAACAAATGAGGAAATGAGTATTGATGACAACTGGCTGTCAATAAATATTACATCTGGGAGGAGCTCAGAATAGACACTGTGCATCCAGATGATTAACCTGATTCATGTCAATTGTCTGCACTGCTTGTCCACGAGTGAATACAATAGCATGGTTTTGATTCTCAGGCTTCCCTTCTCCAAGTTTCGGATTTCCTGGCAATTTAATGGAGTAGATTTCCTGGACAACAAGGAGACCACTCAAGAACTGTACTCACTAGCACGGACGTAATACAAAAGAAAATTTAGTATGCCTTAGAAAGGAAGCAGAATTAGACTTGATTGAATGCTTGCTTTGATACCAACCATAACAGGGAACATAGTGAATAGAAAACTTGGATGCATATTATCTAAAGGAGCAACAATTTGCAAATGCAAGAACACATATAAATTGTGGCATTCTTCAAACAATTTAACTAGATGTCCAATGCCCAGCACTCTATGTTGCATGAAAAGTAAGGTGTCAAGTACAACTCAAACTCTCAAAAAGGATGGAACAAGGGCTGAAGGTAGGGGCTAGGAAAATCAGCTTCTAACATGTTGCGCTGAACAAAAATTTTATAAAGAACCCCACTAAGCAAACGTTTCAATGACAACATGCACTAAAGCCTTTGCCCAATAGGTGGGCTGCCTCCCCAGGTTCTCTGCCATCCCTGAGCACATAAAGCCAAGCCAGAAAGATCTCACTCTGTTTGAGGTGCTAACCACATTAACAAGTTGCACCTAGCAAGTGGATAAAATTATGGCTATGGCAAGGAAAGCATCAGATGGATCAAGATCATAATTGAAGAACAATCAAGTCCCTTCATCACCCAACATAGGAAAAAGTTGGGGGGGGGGGGGTTAGCGAATCTCCAGCAGTCCAGCCAGTTTGGATTCAGAAAAGCACATCAGGGGGGGAAAAAATCATCAAGTGATACAGCAATTATCTTGCATCACTGAAAAGAAAGTAAATTCCATCTAAATCACTCTAAAGATAGAGAATGATGACAACTGCACATGATAATTAAATCATTGAACTCTTTAAAAGCAGACAAGAGTTTTACCTTATCCTGGCCATTTATGTCACCCTTAACAAGTTTGGAATAGTATTCAGTTTGCACTTTCCCATCCTTCATAGTCTCCACAACATCAATAAAAGCAACTCGTAGGGCTTCATTTCTACACACCAGAAGCCAGTAATGGAATCACATATAACTAATACACCATAAAAGAAGAATGAAATTATAATGCCTATTTTCATGAGTAGATTCAACGCCACATGTTTTCCTCTCCATAATAAGGGTCACTAACTCACCTTTGCATGAGCAGAGCAATATCTGCAGCCTCAGGCTTCTGCTCTTCCTTCTGTTTTCCATATATCTGGCATGTCACTACATACGTGAACTTTAAATCTGCTTCTGCCCGTGCTTCAGGAGATAGCTCAAAACCTTGAACATTTAGTTCATCACTGGGAGAAACTGGAGACTCCACATCTGATTTTTACTCACATTTAGTACAGAAGGTTGCTAGCTCACTCAAAAACAATAATCGTACTAGAGCTAGAATGTCAGCAGAACACACCTCCAGTAGCAATCCTCTCCAGATATGTTTGCAGAATTAGGGCTTTACGATAGTACATCATTCCACGAACTACAAATGCACAGTCAGCCATTCATCGACATCCATGCCAAAGAAAGCAATATACAAGTGAGAAAAGAATGTCACGCAATCATCGCCGCCAGAAGTGAATATAATGTCAACTCCTCAATATACTTACTAACAACAGTATTCTGATCTTGGCCGTGGTGTACACCTTGTATATTTCGTTGCTTGTCATTTACTTAGTTCTATTAGAGCTTTATACACTTCTTGGTTGCTGTCTCTGTTCACAATGCACACAGCAATGGGCATTTATGTCTAATGGGTCGGTATCCTACCTTATTCATTTGAAATGGGTGGTTAATACCCATCATCAATGGGTAATCTACTGTGTGGATAATTACCCATATTCAGTGTGGCTATTCAGTGGGTAGTGGATAGCCATGTAACCATTAATGAATATATAAGACAACGACACACACAAAGTTCCACTTTTAAATTTTAATATCTCTAGTAGCTTCCCCATTCATGTACAGATGCACAAGACAATCTTTCAGAAGATTATAATGCAGAGTTAAATTTCTTTTTAGTAGTGATAAAACAAATGTTTTCACACATGGCCCTTCAGTTTAATATAACTTTCAAGCTGGTTTGCTTTTTCATTTTCTTTTTTTTGGGGGGGTGTGAAGTTACTTCTTTTAGCTTAATTTTGCTTTACAGTGAGGGTCCCCCTGCCCCATCCTCGCGTATAATAGAAGTTAACTGAAAGTATGCATATTGATTGAAGACTCTATTTTTGGGATAATCAGGCGTTTAGCTCTTCCACTTTTGATGTCGCTGACTTCGTGGAAAGTTTGTACTTTGTGCATCCGATCAATTGATCATTACCTATTATTAATACACACTTTTTACTTTATAAAAAGGCAAAGTATACCAATTGATTGAACTATTTAAATATATTGTAAACAATTCATCTGATTCATACATAGTAGATATAACAATTTCAATCTACTTAAATAGAGTGGAATGGGAACAAACATTACAGTAGAAATTAATAGAATTGTTTTCTAGGAATCGATACGTAATTGCAAATGTAAAGCATGCTCATAATACTATATTTATTGATTCTAACAAAGAGAATAATAAGGACATGGAGGGGCAAGCAACTTGTACCGTTGTACGCCCCCCTTAAATTGGCTTTTCCAGTAATTCTGAGTAACTGGTTCTTAAAATTGTTATTAAAAAAGCCTCATTTATTTGGTTTTATCTGTACCGTTGTTAAGTGCGTGTTATTCTTTCTTTCACGTCTATAGTGGTAAAAAAAATTGGACATTGAACGTTCTCCTCTTCTTTTTTATTTTCATTTTTCTGGTTACAGCAAACCTGTTTCTAAAGGTTAAACAATGTAACTGAAGTTCAAACATATACACTCCAAGGAGGCCTGGTTTAGGAATAACTGTCTGAACTCTAATTTTATCTTGAGCTCTTATATTTAATCATTGGCTAGTATTGTTGCATGAAGAGCATGTTCCCTAACTAGCCAGCAAGAGGTGGAAAAAAAACAAAAAAGAGAAAAAATAGCAAAGCAGCAGCTGCTGCTGCTACCACAGCCAAAGCCATTTATTAACTTTAAAATATATCAATCATGGCCCAAAAATTAATTAGAAAAAAAATATATCAGTCATGTATCCATAGGGGCAACAGCCCAAGTATTAATTGGGGGAAAAAGATAGTGACATATGAATGTACTTGCAACCCATCTTCAACCAATACAAACACGCTACCATGTGATGGTGGAGCGTACACGCAAGGATACCCACGCGTAATATCCATATGAATAGTGCCCATCTTTTTTTTTGGGGGGGGGGGGGGGAATGTCCCCACCCCTGGGCAGATATATAATGCGCATTGGGAGGGTATGCCCTACCCACCCAATTCTTCCCTAATAATAACACTACCCAACCCATACCCACTCATAGTCCTCAATTACCAAGTCGGAGGAAAAGGAGAAAACAGAAGCAAATAGCTGGTAAATTGTGGAAAGACATAATACATCCTCCACGTACCAAGTTGCAAGACCTCAATCATCCACAAGCCAACATATATGGTATCTTGTTTAATCCCAATAGTGTAAAAATCAGAAGACACTAACAAATCTCAGGGAAGCAGATTCAAAGTGGAAAAGAGGCAATTTTACCTGTTCTAGCTAATGTCTGTCCACGGTAGGATGCCCAAAACCTAAGTTCCTCAATATCATTAGTACTGTCAAAAAGATCTGTTTCTTGAGCATTCTCATCACGGCCAATCCGAGCAAGAAAATTCCTCCATTCATCTACACAGCAGAAAGAATTGGCTAAGATGTAAAAAAATAGCCAGCCCACAAATAACCAATTCAATTATGGCTGGCTACAGCCAATTGTCATCCTAGCTTCCAAGTTGGGGGGGGGGGGAGCAAAATTAGAGGAGTCCTGTTGACATATATGAACATTGTAGCGCGGTACGCACCAGTTCATGCGACAAATTAGGGTATGCAATACACAACTTAGGAGAGAATCCGTACATAGGGATAGTCCGTATGCCTATTAGACATGGGGTTTGCAGTACCGTACGACCCGATTCACAGGGTTAGATTGTAATTTGTAATAATATTTTTTTATTTGCCAGCAGGTTAAAGCAAGCTTTCACACAAAAGAATGACTTTTTTCCCCCTAATGCAAAAGCATGTGGTGACTAATCGTAGAAATAAGTGTAGAGTTATAGACTCTAGAAAGCAGATACCCTCAAATAAGAAATAAAAAAAAGTACACTCTAGAATATATAACGTGAGCTGTCAATGTCAAATACTTAGAACGGAAAGGTAAGATGGAGAGAGGGAAAATAAAGACCTAACAAAACTTGAGCTGTCAACATTGCTTGCGCTAGTTTCCAAAGCCTGATCCCCCCCCCCAAAAAAAAAAAATCCTCCTCTCTGTTTTTCGTCTCCATGTTTTACACGGCTTTTTCCCCATGATGAAATCTGGAAAACTCATCCATAGATCGGGATGCTCCATGGAGCAAATTGGTGCGCGGCGCACAGCGAACTACTGCACCTACGAACCGTGTTTCGAGACGCGTGACTCGGATCGTGGTCCAGGGGGGTGAATCTGGTAATTATGGCACAGAAAGAACATCCATTGACAGGATTTCAAAGGTAAAGTAAGAACGTCCCTCATCTTATAGTCCACAAGATCCACATCCACCTAGCCAAAATGGTAAAATCATTTCGTAACTTCTTATCTTGTGATAGGTCCAAAATACTGAGACCCCCCCCATCTCTGAAGCACCAGAAAACCTTTCTGCAGTGAGTCATATGACAAAGGATAACATCTTCACAGACCATAATTCCCAAAAACGAAAAACGATGACCGAAAATCCCTACGAAACAACAAAAAACAACCTGTGTACCCACCGCTGACAGTGTGGAGGTCAAAATTTAACATGTGTGCAGCCTTACCCATAACTACACAGAAATTCCCAGCTCAACCATAATAAAACAGGAACTTCTGCAACACTAAAACAAGAAGTTCAAATTCTTGCTCAAGCTTAAGTATTCCACAAAAAATCTTTCTGCTGAATACAACTGGTGGGAAGAACTAAGAAGCTACATAGGAAAGGAAAATCCTCTCGCAGAAGAAGTAACCAAGCACCTCATATGCTGATCAATAATATACCATTTCACAGAAATCCATAACTTGGCTTTGGGTAAGAATGCTTTGTATAATTCTATCTACCCCTCAGGCCTCAACCTACACTGCTAACCCTTTCCAGCTCTTACAGTTACGGAGAACTAGAGCTCCAATGCTAGTTGATAATTGCACAAGTCAAAAGTGCAAAAGAGCTTTTAAATTATGAGTGCACACACATCCATTTTGAGCTCAATGATTTTCCTCTTCTCACCTTCACCTTCAAACATCTACGACACCAACAATACTCTGCGTAGACCTGACCTCGAAGCGGAACCCACACCACATAAAGGCCTCCAAGATGCCCAGTAGGGCCAGTACACCATACCACAACCTGGAAGATTCCTACTTTAGTATACGAGCACAATGGTACTGGAGGTTGCCAGGCTGAATCAAATGCCACAACTACAAGACAAATTACATTGAAAAAGGGAAGCAGCTCCTTTGTGCATTTCCATTTTCGTCTAAAGAAATCACATTTACTGGTAAATAGAATCGCACAGAGGAACTTCCATATGACAATGCTAGTCCAGAGCAGCTCAATATGTTAACCTACCTGGAAATATCTTCTGGAGATAAAACAAAAGTGATATTCCATCTTCATTCTTCTTACGGAGTTCATCCAAACTATAAAGCACTATCTCTGAATAATAAGGAGTGAACACACTGCAACAAACAAAAAGACAAAGGAATTCCAAATGTACGCATCAGGTTTAGCCATAGAAGAACAAGGAAATTGAAACAGAAGACCCAAAGAACAATTTCCACCTGAAGGACATCATCTCACGGACAGGTTTCGGCGAAGGCATATCCATAAAAAGGGAATTTGTAAAGAACTTCAGCCTTCTCTGAGCCTCAAGATTCTTCGGAACGTTTGCTGCTGAATCTTTGATGGTCAAAAGCGAGTACAATCTCTTGATTTGGGTTTTCTGCAGATTGAAAAAAGTTAGACATCTCTCAAGTGAGAAACACAGTGCAGCAATAGATGATATTTAGTTAGAGAGATAATAAATTATAAACTCAAATACGTCAATTTTATTATAGACAGACAGACAGAGAGACAGATTGGGGTGGTACCAATTCTGTCTCTTTTGGCCACTTCAACTTCGAAAAAAGGGTGCCATCTGCGCGTGCTTTTGACAGCGTGTTCCACGTCTGCATGTGGTCCCTGTGTTGACAAACAGAGCGAGACATTCAGCAGGCCAGTTCATTGTTACTATGACAGCCCTCTCCCATGTCTGTTTCGCTCTAAAGATGAACGCGAAAGAGCAGGGAAAGAAAATAGACAAAAGCACACATATGAGTACGCTAACCTCATGTTGCCAGCAAGCACATCATAACGCATGACATCATACAGATCCTGGATGGCTTTAACAGCACCCTTGTGAAGCTCTTCTGTTTCAGATCCTTTCTATTCACACAAGCACAAATGCGACATCAGCAAAGAAGGTAGGCAGCACTAGTAGAACTACGCGACAATAACCAACATATCATCCAGCATAATCATCAACAAAACATAGCACTTCTCATTCTTCCACTTAGATACAGTTGCCAACACAAAACTTACAATAATGACACAAAAGAACGACACTGATACTATGTAAATCACAATCAATTTCCGTTTGAAAAAAATCACAACCAGCGGATGTTTTCAAATACACGGCATCGAAAGTTGTGTTACACAACATCACAGAAACCAAATGCAATGGGCTTTGAGTTTAAACACCACTCTCTTCCTCCTATCTCAGGAGTCAATACAAAAACCGATAAAACACTGTATGTCCAATGTCACCACTGAAAGCAGACAGGGGATCAGATGAATGAGAGCAGCCAACAAATACGTCCCGGCGAACCATGGTCAATATTGAAAACTACTCTCGCCAATAATTCTTGTGTGAAGTGATTAATGCTTAGCATCCAGAAAAATCTGGGTATGTAGTACTCCGTATTCAGCCCATGGTTTCATGAACTTTTAAAAAAAAAAAAAAAAAAAAGAATCAGTAAGTTCCAACATTTATAAGAACTAGTATGTCGTTCCATGATAATTCCTCAAGAAACGGACTAGACATACATACCAGTACACCCATAAGGGCTGAGACTTTTTGAATGACCAGAGACAGCTTACTCAGGTCAAAATCAAGATGAATGGACTTCTTCCCTACACTTTGTTCAATGTCCTCGTACACCCTCTCCACCCTGCAGTGAGTTGAAAGAATTTTAGTTTTAAATTTATTACTGCATTCTGAAAGTAAAGCAATATGTGTTTGGGGAAAATATTGCACGCAGTAACAAGATATCCTTCTCTGCCCCGAACCTCTCCTCCCTGTTTTGGGCACTAACCATTTTCTTCCATCCTCCTCCAATATTGCCATCAGGATAAGCTTAATTGAGTGGTAGCATTCCATAACAGCGTATTTCATATACTCATCTCTAGAAATTCTTTCCCACAGCTCATCTTGAGAATCTTTACTTTCAGCTGCAATATCTCGTGCAAGAAATATCTGCAAAATAGTTTATTCATTGCTAAAATCTATGATCCAGAAAAATGAAAGGAACAAAGATGCAATGGAAATCAAAGGAACCTTGCTGGCAAGAAGGAAAAGAGGCCACTGGACCAAGGGCAGATTTCCAGAATTTTTAGGCATGAGAAGCAACTCCATTTCCCTAAGGATGAAAAAAAAAAAAAAAAATGAACAGAAGGGAAGGAAAAAGAGGATCTAAATAACAAGAACAAAGAAAAGAAACAAATTATCAGATAAAGACTCAAATAGCTTCCCCTGCACCGCAGCAGGGTTCGGAAGTATAAGACATAAAAGTCTTAGCCCTGACAAGACCTTTCAACAAGGCTGCTTCTGAAAAACCCCAGAAATTGGAAGATGCAACTTATTGCATTACATCGCATGTATGTAGTATGATGACAAATTAAAGCAGGACAATAGGATGTGTTCAAGAGACAAACAAGTTAGTGATGTAATCTTCTTCCCGCAAATTCCGTATAATTTCATTCCAGAAAGGTGAAAACCGAGCTGCGTCATCCTTGCTAGTTTCCATGACCTTAATCAGACAAAGAAATAAATTCCTAAGTTCCTCAGAAACATATCACAGCATGCCTCACTTGAAATATTGTGGAACTGAAAACAAAGAGCAGCATGTGTACAGTACAGCAGAGCCATATGAACAAATACTGCAAAGCCACAGCAGCCAATCGACTAATAGAATCATATGATCCGAATTGTGAGGCACAGAAAGATTATGCCAATAAAGAAAAACATACAACACAGGCAATGCAAGAAAAAAACGCAATCAGTGCTCAAACAATAGTTGAGACGAAAATTTACAACAAAAACCAGGATCTGTATTTTCTTACTGTACAACAATGAGAATGATAAACGTTACAATCCACCAATGTAACATGTTACAAATAAGGTGACGAAGCAAAAGAAAAAGTTGGCAACCAAATTGCAAAACTATACTTCAGCTCTCTAAGTAAACTCTAATTTCCATCCCAAATCTATAAGCTATTGTTCTTCCAGACAGCAATGTCCATTCCAAGTTTACATGCGATTGTTCAATACGCAATCGTTACCCCTGATACACAAATATGCCTAACCCACAGTTGACTCTCCAAAATTCAACCTATATCAAGGAACACACACACACACACACACACACACGAGCGCGAGGGCACCCGCACACATGCACCCACCTGCGCCCACGCTCACACTAACATTAACTAAACAGTAAAATAGCATCACAAAACAATAACAAATAAATGGTAAAGACAGCATTCAGGAAATGGCTAAGCAATCCAGGTATCAATGAAGCATCAGCAAGCAGTAGATCACCAGACCAACCTGACTAGGTGCATATTCTGGAACCCTGCATACAAAAGCAAGCATTGAAGCGACTTAAAAACGATATGGTACAGTAAATATTTCAAGGCTTTACAGTTCTAAAGTCTAGATATGGCATAAATCGAATGAATATATAAAAGCTTTTTCAGCAAATTTAGTATGGCACAAAACTAGAATGACAGAGATGATGGGGCACCTTTTGACAGGCAAAACATAAAGTTTCTGCACAAATGCACGAGGGAACTGTTCAAACAGTTGATGAAGGGCATCCAACGATCGGATCTAACATGTTGCAGAAAAGCACAGCTATCAGAAGATTCCCACCAATTTTGAAAAGAACGTCAAAATGTGTCCAAGATATGTTTAATATGGTGCCCAACCACGGGCACAAATGCAACAGTCTAAATAACTCACCTCGCCTAGGCGATCTCTTGCCCCCATCAAAAACCCCCAAATGGCTGATAATATGGTATAAAACACATGTATGTCTAACAGATACATCTGCAACAAAAGATACACAAACTAACTCAAAAGAATACTAAAGATAATGCTGCACTTAACAGCAGCATTGATTTAGCTTTTCTGAAAGCAGCAATCAAAATCATGGTATCCAAGAAATCTCGTAGGATAGATTCAGAAGTAAACATTTCAAAGCACAATAGAATGTCAAAGCTATACACTTACTGTTATCCCAAGTATACGAAATGGCATATAGTTAACAATTAGGACTTAATGTTCTTGAGAATCCAAATGATTCGCAACAGGAAAACATGTCCAGAAAAGTATTAGCTTTACTCATTATTTTCCAATATGAATGTTGTGCCTAATGACAATAATAATGAGGTATGGCCCCACAAGAAGCTTCAGGATCTTTTTACATTGAAGAGTTTTTGAGATAGACTTGGAGACTCCTCTAATGATCTAATGGTATTTGGTTTTCCTCATAAACCTATCTGGAAGTGCAAAGCACACATCAATTTTTATTCTGTTTTTTTTTTTTTGGGGGGGGGGTGGGGGGGGGGGGGACACTATAGTCAAGGTTCCAATAGAGAATATACTAAAAAGAAGGGATCCCCATTCTACTAGCAAGTGTCGTACCTATCTACAGGACAAACAATGGGCGACCACCTGTCCTTCACTGTCCATGGGCTGTCTTTTTGCTCTTTTTATTCCCTCTTACGAGGGTCTGTTGGGCACAGCCTGGGAATGTAAAAGATGTTCTATTGAGTTCAAAAAAGAAGGATAAAGAAGATTGGCTAAGGGTTCTAGGCATGGGAAGATGATTCCCTAAGCTATTTGGTGAAGTATTTCAAAAGAAAGGAGCATTTTTAAGGGAAAGTCATGTCTTGTATGGAGTTTAAAACTTCACTTTTCGAAAAACCTGCATAGGTGGATCCGTGCAAGAGTTTTGTGCTGAATAGCCATGGACAACTGACTTTTCGAATTTTGTATATAAAATTGTTCATGAAAACCTTTTTTTTTCATAGGAAAGGAATGAATAAATTTCATTAACAAAAGGTTGGATATAAAGCTAGCATCCTACTACAAAAGGCTATACACATCTCATATGTACACTACCCATAAAATCTAAAAGATCAAGTGAAGAGTAACAAAAGATCCCTTAATCCCAAAAATAGAGAGACTTGATGAAATTATCTGTAAAACATTGAGGCAGCATCTCCACGCTCTCAAAGACTCTCCAGTTTCTTTCCCGCCAAATGCTCAAAGAATCACATGAGGAAATAATATGGCATTCTTCTTCTTAGCTTTCACATCAAAAAAGCCCTCCCAAGCAAAGTAGTGATCCCTACTACAATTAGAAATAACTCATGAAACTCCCAAGCAACTAAAGGCTAGATCCCAAAGAGCTCTTGCAAAAGAACAATGAAGGAATAAGTGTTTCACCGATTCTGCTATAGCTTTTTATAAAAAGCTTCCCCTTCTTTTGCAAATTATCATAAGTCAAAATACTGTCATGGAAAGCCTCCCATACACACACACACACACACACACACACACACAAGAGAGGACACTTTAAATGAAGCCAAAGATTTCCAAATAAGCTTCCACGAGAAACACATTCCTGAAAGCGGTTGCAAAGGTGAAGAAGGCACAGAGGCAAGCTTCATATAATAAGACTTGACAGCAAAGCTCCCTTTAGGATTCAGATCCCATCTAACTGAATCAAGAGAGGATTACAAGATAGGAATCCCATTGAGCTTAACGAGTAAGCGTACAATGGTGGCATCATCCACTAAGGCATCTGAAATAACAATAGGTGACCAAACGCACAACCCAGATACATGCTCACAGTAAGCAGCCACAGTAGCTTCTTTACACTAGCTTCTTTACACCCTCCAAGAGCATAAAGAGATGGGAAAAGGTCACGCAATAGAGCTCCTTCACACTAACGGTCATGCCCAAAAAAGACAGTAGAGCCAGCACCTGCCTCAAAAGAAAGATGATGATAAAATTTCTATCATGTTTTACAAATGAACCTCCAAAGGCTTAGTCCATAAGGACCATTAGGTCTAGAAGGAATCCACCTAAGCCCCTCCTACCATACTTAGTGAAATCACCCTTCTCCAAAGGTTGGCCTTCTCGTTCATGAATCTCCATGGCCACTCACCAAGCAAAGTCTCATTAAAGATCCTTAAGTCTCTGACCCCCAAAGCACTCCTTCCGGCATGGGAAGCTTAACAATATTCCATCTCACTAAATATACTTGAAAGTTGAAATCATCACCGAAAGAGCCCCAAAGGAATTTCCTTTGAATAGCTTCCAACTTGGTGGCCGCTGAAGCCGGCAACGAAAAAAGAGAAGGAAGAAAGTGGGAATGCTCAAAAGAACGCTTTTGATGAGAGTGAGCCTTTGATGAGTGTGAGCCTACCCCCTTTAGAAAGGTAATTAGCTCTCCACCTAGAGAGTCTTTCTCAAACCTTTCCACAATAGACACCCACATGGATTTATCTTTCAATTTTGCTCCAAGAGGAAAGTTTGAGGACACGATCATTTTATATTAACCCCTTTCGTACAAGGGTGGCATCTTTCATGTCTCCTAATACAATTTTTTATTACTCACCCCCAAAAAAAAAAAAGAAAAAGCAAAAAAGCAAAAAAGCTTGGGTTAGAAAATATCTCACCAACTGCTTTCTGCTCCTTCTGTCGTGAAATAGTAGGTAGCCTATGCCTTGAAAATCTAGAGTCAGCAGATTCCCCCCCCCCCCCCCCCCCAAAAAAAAAAAATCCCTGAATACACCGCCAAGAAAAAGGACACTCTAGTCTACATGTGACAGGTTAGTATAGTTTCCATCAATGCACCTCTTTCTATCTAAAAAAATAATAACCAAAAAAAGGCAACCCAAACATCTGGATCTCCCCAAACCCTACAATAGGGGAGTTGTTGTTAAGGTAACCCCAACATAGTGTCTACAGATTCATCAGTATTGCGTCAGCATGGATGAACCCTTTCCCCTCATGTCCTGACCACCAATTATACAAAGCCGTAATCTAGAAGATATTAGGTTGTTTCAATGGAGTTCAAAAGGCCAAGCAAGTACATTAATTAAAAGGAAACTACATCCTATAACATCTGCCATTATGTCAGATCAATTAGTTTATACACCATACTCCATCTTATGCGAAGAAAAGTTATCATGAACATCCCAACAGAGAAATAGCAGATGATCAAAAAGGCAATGATAAGAGGTGGGCATCAATCAACATAATACGTGCAAAAACTCACACAAAATACAGGTGCCCATATGCTGAGAACTGTCAGTGCATTGTGGTTATCTGCAAAGTGGACAACAAGAAACTTAAAAGCTTGAAGAAATTCAAGAAAGCAAATTGGAAATAGCAAACAGTAACATAACACCAAATATGCATCACATGCCACAACTCCAAAAGCTAGATATGACATGCACCAACTACTTTCTTCCTCCCTCACCACCACCCCCCCTCTTTCTCTCTTTCACATTATACAAGCATCTATTTCAAACACAAAAGCTTGAAGAAATCAATATCCATCAGAAATAAAGGAAATGAAATAAATGTTCCTCATTCCACGAAAAAGGCCAGCTTGTAAGAGAGAATGAAAGAAAGAAGCTACACAAACAAACACATTCATGCATCGTATTTATTGCAAAAGCAGGCCATGTCATGAAAACGAAATTTTTCTCGCTGAAATTCTCTTTTCATCTTGAATAGACAACAGTGGGAGTTGTATAGTGACTAGAAACTCGAAGACAACTTGATTAATTCACCACACTAACAGGGCTCAATATTCTCGGGGAAACATTTCTGTCACTTTTGATTAGTTAAAGCAATAGCAATGAGATCAAGATCTTTTCTTTTTCTTGGGGGGGGGGGAGAGGGGAGGGTCGTGGACTTTGATTCATTAGGGAAAGTCTTTAGTAGAGAGTACGTCATGAATTCCTAAGAACCAACGCAATGATACACAACACTCCCCCCCCCCCCCCCCCCCGCGGTTCGTTTTTGGGGAGGAGAGGGTCTACAATTTTTTTCCAAAAGCTAAATCAGTTTAAATTCTTATTTGAGAACAGAATCTGTCCAATATACCAAATGTGAACAATCCACAATAGCTACAGGTCACTACAGTTTAGAAGATAAACATAGCACGATGAAACGATGCTTGGACTTATTTGAAAATCGAAATACTGCATGAAAGCACCAAGTCCCTAGAAATACACATATAAGAGATCCATAGTGATCCCAAAAGAGAACCTCATGATTCCTGGCTCTAGTAGACAATGGATAGATACCCACTTACTTCGAGATACAAAATCATGCCAAGAATATTCCAAATTGTTCATCGTAACGATCAACCGCGTGGGTTTCACCAGTGGCTTAATCTGTTACAAGTCAAGATATCTTTGAATGAGATATATGCAAAAAGTAGTAAAACTAAGCTTGTATATAATAACGAGATTTGCATATTTACTTGCCTGGAGAAAATACGCAAAAGCAAATTTTCCAGCCAAGATAATAAGCCAAAAGAATGTATACCTGCATAAAAACACATCAGCCAACAAGAATCAGAGGGCACCAAACAAGATAAATTGCCAAATGAACACAAATTAAGCAGTATTTAGCTGTAAACAATGGGGAAGGCCCAGAAGCAAGGAAAAGAAAAGCAGTGGCATGCTTCAGCCATTCAACACCAGCAGTGCTGCAAGGCCAACATGTAGGACAAAAATTTATAGAGATCTAATGGTTCACAGGATGATTTTTGAAAAAGAAAAAAAGTTAATTCATGTCTTTTCTGAATAGAACAATTTTCTGTTAAACAGGCTCTACAACACATTTACAAGGCGAAATAATATTGAAAATTCTGTTCAGTATTACTACTACAGAAAGAAAACACCTCTAAACAATGGGTAGGAAGCCTTTAAAATTTGCAAGGTCCTCTAGAAGGCCAATTTTACAGTACGTACAGCAATTAACAAAAGACCCATCAGAAGCATGTTTACCTGCAAGGTTTGAAGGCAAAGTGCAGAGTTGCATACTTATCTCCATTGCATTAAAAAAAAAAAAAACTAAAAATAAGAATCTCCAACACAGATCCAGTGCTATCCTTTCTGCTTAATTGTTAACCACAAAACATAGTACTATGATGGTCCCAATGATCTCTGTTTTTTGCAACACAACCTGGGATTCCACCCAGCAGTTCGGGTAGGGGGATATAGAAAAGGGGATCAAGGATTTACGTAGCAAAATCAGAAGTTCTCTCGTACATTCCACGTCCAACATAATAGTGTTCCTGCAATGTAAAAAACATAAAAAAATAAAAATAATGAAGGTGACAGCTACATCAATGCAGGCAGGGAAAAAGACATAATGATAACAGAGCATATCAATGATAGAATAAAACTTCATACAGAAAAGCGTTTATGCAAACCTGGCGCATCCATTTGATCAATCGAATTACTGACCACCGATCACATTGATCAGTGAGTCGATGACAAGCAGGAATTCGCATGAGGAAACTGATGAAAAACTGGACGCCAGCATATATGCCTATTAGAATTATGTATATCTTGTAAATGGCCGCTTCCCCCTGAATAGATTTCCTGCAGCATAAGACACATCAAATATCCCGATACGTTGGAACTTTGAAGCAGGCACCACAGAATCATAGATACTAAGAGAGGATGCACAAAGGTCAGCATAGGCAGGAAGGAGGGAAGAAAGAGAATCACAGACAGCAACTTACACATAAAGGAATGTTATAACAGCTGAAGCACTGGCAAACCAAACAAAACGTAGAAAAATGCGGGAGACGGCCAGATGACGCGTTGTTGAATATGCTCCATACATCATTACGATGTCCAAAACACCTGTCAGAAATAGTTCACAATAAATAAGTAATTAAAAGAACAATCGCAGAGTGAAGATGGCCCACCAGTAGAACCATTCTACTAAATTTCCATGATCTAACTGGAAAGAAGAAAGAGCCTCACTCTCAATAAGCTTCATTACAACAAATGTTGGTCCAAGACTAAGCAGCTGTCTTATAGTACTCGAATCAAAATTTCCATCGTGAAAACCAATAATAGCAAGGGCCTGAAAGCAAGAAGAAGAAAACTTCAGAAATATAAAAAATCATAAAGTCAACAGCAAATTATTATCGAAAATTTGTGACATATATCACAGACAAACCAAAGACCCAAACAATACCCATCCTTGGTACGTGCAATCAAATCAAGTCCAACATGCAATAAAACACCAAGATTGTCAAGGGTTTTGCAGCCACTACGAGGAAACCAACAATTCACACATTAAAGGCATTAAGCAGCCATTGCCGGCATGTATCAGGCAAAACCATTCTATTCGTTCATTCAACATTGAAAAAGGGTATTAAGAGTCAACCATAATCCCAACTCTGCAAAAGAGGATCAAAATTTACGTGTAAGCCATAACAAGGAACAGTAATTCATTCATTTATTCGCATGTGTAACTGCTGTTACCTCAATCATGTCCACCACCATTTCATACATCCATCTGTCCTCCATCCCGTCTTGTTTGTTGTCGGATTAACTTTTCAGTTATTCATTCTCTTTTACTAGTTTATTTATAATGCCTATTTAATGCATAAGTGGATATATGAATAATATAATATTAGTCTATCATTAAAACAAGAAAACCCCCTGTGGATCTGGCTGAACGAGGGCAAGATCCAGCTCAGACAAAGGCAACCTTACCCCTATGAGCAAAGACTACTTTGAGAAACCCAGCCAAAAAAAGCATTGGAGAACAGATTTCAAGGAATCTTATTATAAGCCAAAATTTTATATGTATCACGGGCAAGCTCGGACGGATGCAAATTCTATGCAATATCCACAGCAGCAAGCTTCTCCAATTTTGTAACCAATAATACAATTAGGACTGCAATTTTCTTTTCCAAGCTTTGATAATTAGTAAAGGAAGATATACAGCATCATCACATGCCCACAGATAAAGTGATTCCTGCACAAAATAATGTGATAGTGCATCTAGGAGGCACACAGAGCAATTCCTACACAAAGGCGCTCCACAAAGAATCAAAATCTCACACAATTATCAAACAATGAATTATCAATTCAATTGCAATTCTCAATATTACTAAAAATCTAGCTTCCCTAGTCACATAAAGGGGTTTATATAGACAAAAGTCCTCAGGCAATAAGAAAACCTAAAAGACACAAAATAAAGTGCAAAAGGACCCCAAAAAAATAAGCCTAACACATTATGGAACTAAATATGACTACAGTATTACACAATAGTTTTTGTCCACTCTAGCAAATCCTATATTAAAAAAAAGGTTTTGCTAATTGTCGCCCTTAGGGCGATGGTTAAGCGTACTAATTATAGATATTAAAAAAATCTAAATTATCATTAATAAGTTAAATTATTAATTTTTATTATCATTTATATTAACTCTAAAATACCCTCAATCTATTAACAATTAATCAATTACCCATCCCATCCAATTCCTCTCTCCTCTCGCTCACTTCACTCCTCATATGACTATCATCTATCTATCCAATATGCCCAACAAAGTTTAGAGTCTTCTAAACTCATGCTAACTCTTGGAATAAACTAATTCATTGGAGTTCATTGATTGTGGTGACTCATACGGCGGTAATTGGAGCAGGAGTAACTTTATAATGACTAACGACAATAAGTCAATTTGGCGCCAGAGATATTTCACATGGATGTCAATCATAATTACTTGAAGAGGGATTCACCATTTTTTTTTGGGGAAAGCGTTGCCAGTGTAAAAGCAGTTTGCCGACAACATACAAACATACAATAGAAGACCCACATGTGATCGTTATGGTTGTGGTAGTGATGGCCATGAGATCACTTTTGTGTGGCACATGGTGGTGGTGCTAGGGTTGGTATCGTCGTCGTTGTCGTTGCCGTTGCCGTTGGTAGCCATGATCTGAATGCATAGGCATAGCAGTGGTGAGAAGGGTGAGAGGGGTAGGATTTGAGATCGAGATTTTCTTTCTTTATTTTGATAAGATAATTATCTTATTATAAAGGGTAACTTTGGAAACATATAATCACCACATTTAATTTCAATTTGTTAATATTACCATATTTAATGTAGATAATTTTTATTTCTAAATTTACTATCTTAACCATCGCCCTAAGGGCGACAATTAGCAAAGCCGTAAAAAAATGATAATAATTACAAATAAATAAAACCTTCTAAAATCTAAGGATATTTCCTAACTTTCTTCTTTTAATCTTGTCCCACATAACAAAGTCAAACCCAATCCAAGTTGTCCCTTAAGAGCATGAACCATTATATGCATCAAAATTCAAAACTACACCACTGATGAAATCAAGTGAATTAATTAAATGCTTTCCGCACAAATAAATGCAAGGGACATCTATTGGACCACACCACTTCACTTTAAAGAACTACAAATATTCAGTTATGTATCCACTTGTCTTCCCAGATGTTCAAGTTCAACGACTGCTGAAAGCAAGTGAAAGTAAAACGCACAAGAGACCCAGGAACCAAAAATGGGAACACAGATGAGCCCAAAGCATTGAAATGATAGGTTCAGATCAAAGCAACACAGAGAATACCTGAAACATCATAAAAAGAAAAATCCACAGGCGATGGAAGCTATGGTATAGATGAAAGAATGTACGATGCTCGACAAATGAAGTCTTTCCCCGACGCTTACTTCCATCAGACTTCAACAACTTTTCCATGAAGCAGGATACAAGACAAAACAAGAAGCAAGTCAGAATCAATCAGCATATTGAACAATATTTTTGGGAAACAATCCAAGCAACATGAATTCAAAATGCTACAGCAGACAAATGCCACAAAGTAAGAACCATGTTGAAGACAAACATTTGAAGCTAGAAGGTACCAACCAACTCTATTTACATATGCTTCCCTATTACAATAATACATATAACATCATTCAAGATTGGTGGACTAGGGACAAGATTTCCCAGGACAAAACAAAGCCCCTGTATGAGCTAGGGATGGGATGAGCCCAAGCATAAAACTTGGTAATATTGGCTCAGCCTGGGTTGGCCTTCAGCTTATTGAGCCTTTAACCAAGTTCAGACCTTAAACTGAATTCAAGCCTTAATGAAGTTTCATTATCATAAACGTCTTCCTAAAATTTTGAACTTTGTGTATTTTTTGTGATGCATTTCTTTCTTAACTATAAATCTATATTAAAAATACTACCCAAGCCAACTCATAAGCTAACTTAAGCTTTTCATGAACCAAGCTTCTTCTAGGTTGGTGTGAAGCTAGGTTGAAAATCTTGGCAAGCATGCTCAGTTCATTCCATTCTCAATTTCATAGATGTCATCAAAAACCCTTCCAAAAATCACATAAAGAAAACCCAATACCCCAACAACAGAATGAGAAGACCATAGAAGGTACAGTGACTTGATTTGATAGTTCGACTAGCTACCACATGAACTTTTGAAGCAAGTAGAGCAGGAACTCAAATCTACTAGCAGGAACTCAAATCTACTTCGTTGAAGTGACATACCTTGGACCTTCGTTTTGGCTTCATAAAGAATGCTGAACTTTTCCGCCAAGGCCAGCTAAGCTCAAAGCAATGCAGTGACCTAAAAGACCCAATAATATTAGCAATAACAACTACAACATCAATAACACTACTGAAAATTAATGGCAATGACAACTAAGGTGGTTCATTGAGTAGAAAGGGTAAATTTGTGCTGGCAAGTCTGCCTACCAAAAATATTCATTGAAATCATCATAATTCCTCCAAGCAGAATGAGGAGCCTGACCGTTGTCATTACTTTCGGCCTCCTGCAATTGTGTAATAGAGAAGTGGAGACAAGTCAGGATACCATTTCTTCATAATTACAACCAAACTTTGGTTTAGCTAATACTGTAACTATTGTCATCATGTAAGCGGACCTTTTTCCTTTAAGGCATAACATCCGTAACAATAGATCAGAAGACCAGCAATCACCAACAAAATTGATAAGCATGGCCCCCTGCAAATCATGCTATAAATCCCATAAGATACTCCTCAAAAAGTCCAAAGCGCTCTAATCGACCGAGTCTTTGGCGTCTCGAAGTCGACTCATCACATCCTCGGGTTTACCACATCAAATACAGATTCAACAAGGCCAGATACGATTAAGCATTCTCCTCGGGGAGGGAAGAGGTAAGTCAGTAAGAAGCTGTGGAATTGAAATCGAACTCGAAGTTGTGGCTTTTTACTTAGATGGTCAAGTGTAGCAATCAATGTCTGCTACAGCTTTTGTTTCATCAAATTTCCTAGTAGTTATCTTTGGACTCTGAAAATTGGTTGAAGATTGTCAGGTAAACAAGCAACTAGGACCACCATGTCCAAGATGAAGCTGATACCTCCATTTTGTATAAGGAAAATAATTTGGTTAAGACCAAAAGAATTGGATGCTAATTGTGCATCCTACAAAAATTAGCTAAGCGATGGAGATTGGGTAAAGAAAAGGGAAGAAGAGAGAAAATTAAAGAGAAAGAAGGAAGGGATTGGCATCTCTGTGCTTGAATCAATATTCATTCAATAATGGATAATAGATGATAATCACCTAAGACAAAACATCTATTTATAATAGCATATAGACTAGGAACACCATTAGGAAACTACCTAAACCAAACCTATGTAGCATAGGAAACTCAAGATTACCTATATACTCCTAAATATCCTCATTTCGGTTCATCTAAAATAGTGTATAGATAAACCTACGAAAATTACATAAAATATTAGAATATCAAAACTTCCCAAATATTAAAATAAATCCTAGCTACCTAATATTAGACAAATTCTCTTTCCTCTTCATCCGCATCATTCTCCCCCGGTTGGAAAAAAACACATCCTCGAGTTTTATAATGGGCTAGAATAAGAAAGTTGAAGCACATAACCAACATCAAGATGCAGGAAGAGGCAGCACAGAAAAATTTTTGAGATTTCTCTGTGAGAGGCAACCCTGAGAGAATCAGATGTAGGTCTTTGACAACCAAGAGATAGGAGTCGATGATATAGTCAATAGAATGAACATCCTTGTATGCTATTCCACGCTCAATTTCTTTGTTCAAAACTTGACTTTCTACCTCGCAGGCTTCCTGACTTGGAGTAAAACTATTAACTTCAATAGTTTCTATAATAGCTTTAGTAACCTCTGATAGAGTTGTTAAAATTGAATCAGTAGGCTTTTCTTTTGTTTCTCCATGTACTAGTACCTCTTCAGCGTTGTCTGGTTGAGCTTCAATACTCAACAAGTTTTCGCCACTTACTCTTTGAAGCGATTCTCTGAATTCATTTCACCTAGCATTCCATTTTTTGGCAAAATCTAAAAATATCATCATTATTTTCCTTTTGTAAAATTTCCAATTTTTTGTCAAGTTCTTCAATGCTTGTCAATTCCATCAATTCTTTGTTCTAATTCCATGGCTCCAGTAACTAAGTAGCAGCATACTACAGATTTCCTTTGATTCGAGCTGAATAGTCCATGGTGGCAGCAGCCAAACTCAATGAACTGCAAGCAACAGTAAACTTCTGGTTCACAACAGCACCTTTCTTCAACCACCAAATACGAACACCAAATAGGCCAGCATTCTGGCAACAGTTCTGGCGAGGTGTGCCAGTGAAGGGTGGTTGGGTGGTGGTTGATAGTGGTTTCATGGTGGATTAGGTGGTGATGGATGATTTGAGGTGGATGGCTGTGAAAGCAGGTTGCATATTCAAATGTTTTGAAGCTTGAAACAGCAAATTCTGATTTATTTCTTTTTCACTATTTCAAAACTTTGGCTTGGCTGGCACAGAATTTGAGAAGTGGGTTGGCTTGGAATCAAGAACTTGCTCTAACACCAAGTTGATAGAGATCGGGCAGAGAAAAAGGGAAGAAGGGAGAAAATTAGACAGAAAGAGAGAAGGATTGGATTGGCATCTCTGTGCTCAGATCAATATTCAATCAATAATCAATTCAATACTCAATAATAGACAATAAAACCCTAAGACAGAGCATCTATTTATAATAGCCTATAGACATGGAATATCATTAGGAAACTACCTAAACCAAACCTATGTAGAATAGGAAACTCAAGATTACCTAAATACTCCTACATGTCCTTATTTTGATTTATCTAAAATAGCCTATAGATAAACCTGCGAAAATTACATAAAAATATCAAAATACTATAAGTTTCCAAATATTAAAATAAATCCCATAATCCTAATATTAGACAGATTCTCTGCCTTATTGATTTGCTAAGTCTCATGAAAGACATTATCAAAAGATCAATTAAATCAAACAAAGAAGAACGGAGGCCCTTCTTGTCCTAAAAATATGAAGTCTAGACCAAAATGTCTTAAACTATAAAAAGCAATGCATACATAATTGTTTTTAGCGGAGAAGCTCATACTTGCATGAGTAAGTATTAAATTGCGAAAAATTAAACAAATACGAACCAGATCGATTATTCTGTACCCCAAGAAAAACATTTCTCAGTATCAGCCTATTTGCTTGCAGATGTAAGATGGGCTACAGCTGGATTTCTCCACGTGGTCGTGGTGCTGGTGTTTTATCAACTTTCTAACCACAAAACTAAAATAAAAGCTCAACACATGGTAACAAGTCCCACTGAACCTATTCAAGAGCGACAATCTTTCTCAATCCTAGCTAGTCAAGCATGAGGCCGAGCTTGCTCCCAAGTCATGCTATTGGTGTTGACCTGGGTGAACAAGGTGATCAGAACCAAGGCAGGCTTTCACCTAGGGAGGTATTTTGCAGTTTCAAACAGAACTGAAGGAAAGGATGGGAATGGGTACATGAGTTTTCTTGTAAATAAATCTAGAAAGATTTGAACAAATGAGAAGATTAGACAACAGCATCAACAAATGACCGAGAAAATGGAACTTACATTACTTAGACAAGAATGTATCCCCCTAGAACTCACTCTCATGAGGATTCCTTCACAATTGAAGGTTCTAACCAAAGGAATATCCCTCCCTAGTACTTAATAGGGATGATTGAAAAACCGACAAAATTCAATAGGAAGAAAGCTCCCTAGCCACTTTTGCTCAAAAGTACCCTCTGCCCATGCCTAACTTTGATAAGCAGAGAAAATCAACTCCATACATAAAAAGGAATTTATTTATGCAAGCATGAGCGCTAGACTGACAGCTTGAGTAAGGTCATATTTAATTCCAACGACTTTAGATCAAGCTCAAGGGGAGAAATGCTTTAAGAACAAATTCAACATAAATTGTATGCAGTATGCTAAAGAATAGGTTCTATGTTCAGCAAGTGTAGGCTGTCCACACATATCAGAGAAATAAAGAATTAAAAATTAAGCTATAGAGACCTCAGCTCTAATCCCAAGCAGCGTTCCATTTGAGGAAGGTTAAACCAGAAAAAAAAAATTGGCCTTTACAGGAATGTACCCTCATGAGGTGCATTGTCTATTAAACAAAAATACACATGTAAGATTGACACTTTTGAGGAAAACAATAGGACAAAAAGGCGGGCACCACATACCGCTGCAACAACTTCATATAGAGGAGAGATTACTTTTTCCAAGAACGAAACACCATCCTCAGTCTTGCAACTTTCAGCTTGCTTCGTAATTTGCTCTCTCAGTATCTCATCCATTTCTCTCGCCATCTGAGAAATTGATATGCCACACACACACACACACACACGCACACACACACACAAATGAAGTCTTTAACATAGATTGACACACGATCCGAAAGGGCTAGTCACAAGGACAAATTATCACACATTAATTATTATATCAAAAGAATAACAACCTTTTCCCTGCAGAATAGTCTTGGAAAATATCACATGAAAGGAATTATGAGAATGATTTATTATGTAGACTTTTAATAGGAACAACAAACATACAAGAGTAACGTAGCTAAGTCATTTTAGCTTCCAGATATAATGGAACATGACCTAAAACAACAATTGCAAGAAGTGCCAGGTCTAACACACCTTAAGCAGTTTCGAAGATCAACAACATATTAAAAAAGCACTCCTCTAAAGTCAACTCACATGATGAAATATGTAGCATAGGCACTCAGGAAGGAATCTGATATTTGCAGCTTCACCCCATACAAGGAAGTACAATGATACAAATAACAACTTCTTTTCTTTGTTAACAGACTCCAAACTGCACAATGCAGATAACCAAGGGTAAGCAACTGCAACTCCCAACAAAACAAAGCAAAGCAATACAAAATAAAATCTGCAAGATAAACACTGGTATAACAGACATGTAAAAGCATTTGCTTCATAAAGGATCGGAACAGTACAAATTGGAACCAAATAATTGGCAAATTTAAAACTATAGACTCGTACTTGCTCCATACTGGCTGAAGGACCAAGTAGTTGCACCATTTGATATAATTATCAAGGGACTTCAAAAACACCCCCTGCACAGCAGCCTCATCCAATTTCTGAAGCACACAAAACCAGATAGAACAAGGTTTACCTCCATCATAAAACAAGAATCAATCCATTTTCAGCACAAGTAAACACGAACAGTCAACTAGGATGGAAATGACCAAAACACTAAGCTGAAATGAATAATGCATAATTTCATAATATAGGCAATGTCTCAACCGTGTATGCTGAAATCTCCACGAACATGCACAAAAGAAAGAATTAGATTCAGTATATAGTCAATCTGCTTAAATAATTTTCAGTTTAACTGAGGCACTGAGTTAACAACCAGAATCATCAATCTTAAGCTGCAAATACAAAGACAAAAGCACCTACCGGCTCAGTATCATCAGGAATCCTGAGTCTAGATTGCTCATTTGCAAGAAGATGAATTATATGTTCTCGCTGATTGGAGACATTATCTTTCTGCCAATTATCAGTAACCGTCAACAACTAAATATTAGACCAAAACAAAAGAGGAAACATTTAAGACAATTATGACCAGCATATGAGACCTTCAGATAACTGGAAGTCTTCTTTCACAGAGGATGTCTAAGCATGGGAATCCAAATTATACATACAAGAGAGTAAAGACTAGCCACCTCATCAGACTTGGAACTACATGGCCTTCTAACTTCATGACCAAGGCTCCAATACTGGTGGCTGATAAAATTACATGTAAGAGTTATATATCTAACATTCTGACCCTACTCTAGCACTAAGAACAGTCCAAGCCCATCACGGGTTGACTAGAATCTCCCTAAAGTTATATCCATAGACGGATAATTTGCATACACATAACACACGGTTGTGCAGTAGGCAAGTTTGGTCAGAATTCAACATCAACACAGGACCATGTATTCAAATCTCTTACTGCTGTGCATATAATTAAGTACTAGACAATTGATGTTGAGCAAATGGTGAGACAGGAGAGAGACAGATGTTACCTAATCAAAAACTAAAGTGACTTAAGTCTTCATACATGATCAAAATTGAGCATAGCATAAAAAAGCAAGATATAAACGCAGAAATAAATCACAGTTACCAAGGAGTTGCTCTAAGAAACAGAAAAAACTCGATTTAACACGAACCTGAAACCCAAAAACATACTGCAAAAAATCAAGCATATCAGGACTCCTCACAGGAGGAACAAAATCCGCTGGCAATTTTGGTACACCTCTGATGTCCTTGAGAGCAGAAACAGCTGCCCTAACCTGAAATCACTCAAAGGGTTAATAGAAGCGCCAAAAAGAAGGTGGAAGTGCCACAAGCTCCTGCCATTTCTAACAAGCAATAACACTAAAACTAATTATTACATAATAAAAACATGCTCCTTTCAGCAACCAACCTCAGGTAGAGCAACAATCCTGTTTGTTATGCTTGTAGTATCCAAAGGTATGATGTTGTAAGCAATCAGATCTTCCGTCATGGCAGCATCTGACTGCATAACACGTTTTAGCTGGAAGGACAAACAGATCCACGTATTAGTTACCAGTATTAGTAAACATGTAGACAAAACTTAATCTAAACTCTTACGGTTATATCCTAAAAAAATTTAGGGTTACAACAACATAACAAACCCCCCAAATACGGAACCAGTTAGGACCTCCAGGCTGGATTTGGGTGCAAAAGATGTATGCAACATTGTCAACAACCAGAAAGGTTGCTGGTGATGGACCCTCAAAGAAAAATCTTTAGATAAGCTAAAAGTAGTGAGATAAATACTAGTAATAGAAGAAGAAATAGGAGTTGGTGAGATGATATGAACAACAATAAAAAAGGGAGGGGGGACCTCACGTTGACTAATTTCCTCGGAATTGTTGGTGCTTGCAGTTGTTATGCCACTAAATTATCCATCTTTCTTTTTGATGAGGAAAATAATAAATTACGTACATCAAGATCAAAAGGTTGCATGCAAAGCTAGCATCCTACAAAAGGGCTATACACATCACAGTATGGAAACTATTTACAAGACACACAAGATCAAAGAATAGTAACAGAAATTCCAATTATCCCCAAAAAATAGAGAGGCTTAACAAAATTATCTGTGAAGCACTAACGTCGTCTCCACACCCTCAGAGGCTCTTCTGCTCCCTCAAACCAAATGCTCTAGAAAACACATCTGGGATAAAAATAGCATTAGTCTTTCGAGCTTTCCAACCAAAGAAGCCATCCCAAACGAAGAGATTTTTCCTAAACGAATTGGAAGCAACCCCAGAAACTCCCAAGCAACTAAAGGCTAGCTCTCATAGAGCTCTTGCAAAATGACAATCATGCAGAAAGTGATTAGGTGATTGATTTCAAATCTGCTTTGCAAATACAGCATCTACTCACCAAAATCTTTCCCCTCTTTCATAAATTATCAGAGGTCACAATACTCCTCTGAGACACTTCCCAAGCATAAATAAAACAAAAAAAAGAAGCCTCATATAAAGCCAAAGACCTCCATATAAGCTTCTTCCACAACCACTCTTTTGAAAGGAACTGAATAGGTGAAGACGACAACAAGATAAGCTCCATATAGTAAGATTTGACTGTGAAAATCACCTTAGAGTTTACATCCCATTTAACCATCTCGAGAGAGGACTCCTAATCGTAATACCGTTAAGCTTGATGAGAAAGCTGAGAAGAGTGACATCATCGAAGAAGGCATCTCAGATAAAAACTAGCAACCGCTGACCAAACACAAGTGCCACAAGTGCCAGACACTAACTCAAAATAATCAGCAATCGAAGCCTCTCTACTCACTGCAAGAGCATAAAGAGAGGAAAAGACCTTTCACGAGAGAAAATTCACACCAACAATTATGCCCCAAAAACCAAAAAAAAAAAAGGTGGAACCAACTCCACTTCGAAAGGAAGAAGGGGAGAAAATCTCCCCCTTCCTCACTTCCAGATATGCACCTACAAAGGCTTAGCCCATAAGGACCATTTGGTCTAGAAGGATAGCATCCAAGACCATCCTCAACATACTTAATGCAAATCACACTCCTCCTCCAAAGGTTGTCCTTCTCATTCATGAATCTCAATAACCACTTTGCAAGCAAAGCCCATTAAAGAACCTTAACTCCCTTAAGTCTCCTACAACTTGCAGCTAACCTCCATCAAGGCATCCAAAGGGTTATCTATGAAGTTGTGATTAAGAAAGGCCAATCTTCTGAACAAAACAAAACAAAACTTCGTCCACCAAAAGATTGTATCTCAACTGCCCATAGATTTCCCTAGATTTCACTATCTACTGAAACACTTCCACCTCAAGCCACAAATCGTTCACGCAAAAACTGTGTTTTGGTAGTAGAAGCTTGTCTACTACCCTACTTGGAGAAGTAGAAGGCAAATGTTAAGAAGTTGCCTACAGAAGAAAGACATGATGAACCCCTCAAAAGTGATTTCTTAGTCAATTAACTCAGAGAAAGTGATGACTGTGCAAGAAAGCCAGATCCTGTTTAGCCTAGACCGTGTAAAGCACAAACCTTTCGATGGAGGACCATCGAGATTACAAAAACAGAAGGGTAGAAAATTCCCTCGGGCAGAAAAAACGTAGTACTGGACAATCTTTCAGGACGAACTTAACCATGAGGGAACTCCTCCTACATAACACAAAATACCCAACACATACTAGAGACATAAAAGGCTACTACTACTCCCACAACCAATATCAAATGTCCTCATTTCAACCATGAAACAAACAAGACCATAAAATTGTCTTACAAGGACTTCATCCAACAATACACATCTTACAAGACAAAAGAATATCCTATCCTACAATCTTCTAAATCCAAACTCCAAATAGCAATAACATCTCCTGCTCAATCTCATTTAACTTGTCCTAATGGCTTAGCACAGTAAGTCTATTAGCCTCTTCCATCTCTAGTTCTTGAAAATAGCATTATCACATGAACCCCCCCCCCCCTTAAGCTCCAAGGAATTCTCCTTTGTGTAACGATCAAGGTTGTCTTGCTTTCCCTTTCTTCCCATTTGCATCGGAGAAAGCCAAAAGTAATAACTCAACCCACCATCCTTCAATTACTAACCTCATCTTGTTGCAATGAAAATGAATTCAATTAACTAGCCATGTAGCTCCCCTCACCACATTTGAACCGAAATCCACATAAAAACCTCTGGAACAGTAGTAATTGGACTTATTGGACTCCCCCAAGTAAGTCATCAGAGATGGTATCACATGATCTTATGGGAATGTGCATGGCCATCCAATCCCTTGGTCATCAATTCATCATCAAAATCGGCATCTCCACAAGATGCACAGATTTCTTTAAAGATAGCGTCACTCCAATCTAAAACTCCTTCAGCTTTTGACAAGTCTCCTAAGTATGTAATCGAACAATCAAAATGATTAGAAGGTGTCCAACACCCAGCTTTGCTTACTCTATCTTACTTCTCTAAGAAAAAGCAAACAATTTATGGGTGTGCTTTTGGTGAAACCCACTGGAGTACAAGATCAAAAGGATAATCTGGTATCACAAAACTATAATAATGAGAGAGGTAGTTTTCCATACAAGGCTATCCACATCAAGTAACGTATTAAAATGATGAAAGTCATAAGCCAGTTTTCAGTTGTTACCTGTCATAGAGTAATGCAAAAGAAAAACCCTAAAAAAACTATAGTTCATATTGCCCTCATTTGACAAATCACCCTGCTATAATTACCTTTACAACTTACATAGATCCCCCATTAGTTGAACCTTAAGGCTTGTATCATTTTCCACTTGTACAAACAAGATTATCTTCATAAAGCTCATTAAACATCCCAGAGACCTCCAAGCCCAATAGCTCATCCCCTTCAACACAGTATCGTAAGTTCAAGCATGTTCACTTTGCACGGTTCATCAAAGCTATGGTACCTAGACCCCATTAAACGTCAAGGCTATTGTCACTTTTCTCTCTTATAAGTTATGAAACACATGGTTTACCTAACAAAGTCAAAAGACATCCCAACAGCCTCATTCAAAAGCATGATGCCCAATCATACTCTACTGAAGACATGCAAGATAGAGATGTAAACAAGGACACAGACAAATATATGGCTAACACACTCAAGAATACATATGCACACATACACCAATCCACCAATAAATGCACACACAGCATTCTCTTAAAGTAACAGTGTAACCTTACAAATTGATAAAATCGGCCAAAATCAATTGTAAACAGGTAATACCTAGGTACTAATTCTACATTGATCCTTTATTAGGATGCTTTTTGATCCACAAACCAATTGTTATTGTTCATGCAAGTATGGGCACAAGATTAAAAGGACATTATTGCGGGAACACCCCCCCCCGGTGGTCCCCCAAAATGCCAATCTTTTGGGTGTCAAAAAATCAAAGAACCTTGGATAAAGCAGAAAAACCTCTTCAGCAAATAAAAGACGAGGAGATCAAGACATTGCACAATAAAGATAACAAGGCCTCTTGTTCTTCTTCACCAATCTAGTCAATTTATTGATAGTATTTTTGTGGGTTGTAATCCACATTCTCTTTAGGATGTTTGGTTTGTGTCTTCTCCCTTTTTGGTTCCTCTAACAGAACCTTTTTCCTCACTGAAAAACAGAAGGAAAAAAAAGCAAGAAAATAAATTTTCTACAACCTCCTGAAGGCCAACTAGCTTTGGAGTTTTGCAAAAGAGGAGAATGCTCTATGGAAAAATTCGGTCAAGGCAAATATGGCGTCCAAAGTTCAGTCGATGGAGCAAGAAGAGTTCTTATTCTTGTAGGGTCAATTATTGCAAATTTATTTTTCAGATTTGGATCTATCCAAATCTTCAGCGCACTTTGACATGAAGTAGGGTCTACAATCTTGTGTTGGAATGATAAACTGTGGGGATCAACCATTAAAGCTTCAAGTTCCAAACCTTTCATTTAAAAGAGTTAACTATGCAAGGAGTGTCTTGCACACTAAAGCTTTTGGAACATCACATTGTAGAGAAGCCTAAGGAGGAAGAATTGACCAACCACCTACTAGTCCACTCCAGCAGGTTTCTTTGGTTTGGCATTAACCTCTCTCCTGAACTTATCAAATATATATATATATATATATATATATATATATATCAACTTAATCTCTAGTCATGTTCAACCTAAGGATGTCTGGAAAAGAAGGAAGAAAAAGAGTTGGATACTTGGAATTTGAAAATAATATAATTCCATTGGCTATTTGTTGAAGCACATGGAAGGAAAGGAAATCGCTCGATTCTTGAGAAAAAAAGCTATATCTTATCAGTTATCAAGGCTCCAAGCTTTATTTTTGATGATTTTGAATAGTTAGGAACAAGTTCTCAATAGAGGAAGAAAGTTTTTTGGGGGGATTTTCCATACGATATCATTCAAGGATAATCATGAGATATTGAGCGCATTTTTTTGTTTCTTCCAGTTGTTACCACCTTTTACATACAAGTGACATCTCCTTGGTATCACCCCCAACATAGTCTTTTATTACTTTTAGAAAGAAAAAAAAAAATATAAAGAAGCCTAATGACAGCTTACTGAATTTACTAGCCAACATGAACGTTGTGCCCAAAGGCAATAATGTCAAAGCCATTCAGAAGTCTAACAGTCCAACCAAAGCTCGGTTGTGTGCCTTACTAAAGGCAGGATTTTCAAAGATTGATATGTTTAAAAGAAGAAATGTTTAACTTAGCAAATAGGCATACCATATGCTCATAGAAAGAAGTGGCTGGCATCCTCGTGATTCATTCGTGAGTTTCTTTGGCTTGGCATTTATCACTCTACTTAATGGGGGTCTGAATGTCAAAGATATGTCAGTGGTGTGGATTGTGGAAATGAGTGATTAAAAAGAGTTTGATTCGGAATCTAAAAGATTATTCCCTTGGTTGTTTCGTGAGTACCTAGAAAGAAAGAAACATATGGCTTTCCAAGGACAAGCAAAGTCACATCACAACTCACGAGTTCAAACCTAATCTTTTAAGAACTTAATATAATTGGAGTCAAAGTGCTCAATGTGAATGAAGCTCTATTTTTTGGAATTTCTGGATGTTTTTTCAGGTTTCCCCCTTTATGCATCCCTTGGTTCAATACAAATGTACTTTTTGATCACCCATTTATCCCAAAAAAACTAACAATACAGCTAGCAGAGCTAGATGATCAGAAAACAAAAATCAGTAAACATCAAATCAATCATGCAGCCAACATAACCATGGGTTCAAAATGTGGCCCTTTCGCAACAGACCAGCCGCATCAAAAGGGTTTTGAAGTTGAGTTGCCCACGCACAACAGCAATATGTTATGCAATCCCCACATTAGAATGATCGTACGAAATCACACGGAAACCGTATTTTGAATCCTTGATCACGACTATGCATATAACTTGAAAACCTTTGAATCACACGTGTAAGCAATTAATTTGTTTTCAGTTCAATGATAGAAATAAAAGATTCAATACACAACCTCCTCTGGTATCAACCTTTCCGCGTCTTCTGGAGAAACTTCTCTCGTCATCTGTTCAAGTACATCTCCTAAGATTTTAAGAGTTGCAAAAATCCTTTTCCTTTTCCTAGTTTTTCTCTCCAACCTGATATATCAAAATACCATGTAGTTATTTAATAGCATATGAAGTAGCAAATTCACTATTCAATACAAGACCTTAAAACCTCCGGATGAAGAAGCTAGTAATCCTACAGAAAATGCAAGTTACACATAAAATGTGCGACATAGGCAAGGAACGGAATGACATAAACACATTTCTCTAATTAATCGATTCATGGTGCCACAGAAAAAAGGCAAAGTTTATTGACATATATGCTCTGATTCATTTTTATTCACTCTTTTTTATGAGTGTGGTTCTGAATATTAAGATATTAAATTAACCAAAAGCCCACAAAAACCCAAAAAAAAATAAAAAATAGCCACAATACAACATAAAAAGCAAAATGTTCCCCAATGTGGTATATTGACATTATTTGACATGAAGGCTATTAAGAATAAAACCAAGAATTTGGATACGATGGTTGGTCGTACTCATTGGTTCACAGCTTCACATCCCCTTCTTAAGCTATTCCAACAAAGTTAAATCATTTGGCACATCACAGTGATGCTCTACTTAAGCTCTGGTTTTTAAATTTGTTGACAGAGGCCACAAGCACACCTGAGAGTTGACACTATGCACAGATTGAGGTACATACAAACTAGAAGGAACATTCTTTTTCTTTAAAAAAAAAATCCCCCAAGGAAAAGAGGGGAAAGGGATAGGTCTAGTAAAGCAATCTAGACAACATGATCAGTGATTGACATCCTTTATCAGGCATTGTCAATCATAGTGTTGATCCATGCAATATTTTCCTCATGAAATAATGCAATATCAAAATTTTCTGGCTGTGATCCTAAATTCATACATGCAGATGAATAGATGATCACAGACTGCATGCTTTTCAGTCCATCATTAGAGCACTCCATTGGGAATAGCTATGCGTGGGGCTGCTCCAGACAACAAACAGGTGTTTCTTGCGGACAATTGAAGATGCATTTCACATCGTTGAAATATAGCACAATCTCTATGATGTCACAAATGCAGAAATGTATCAATGTCAACCCATTCCCCAAACAAAGCAAAAAGAAAACTGACAATGCTTCAACCCGGAAATCATAGCAAAGGCCAAATATGCATATGGTGAGACCAATGCCATGGAGCACTTACAGGTTGTTCTCCAGGGCCCCCTCCTCCCCAAAAAAAAAACACAAACACAAATATTCAAATGCATACCTAGGAGTCCTGACTAAGTAGTGTTTTTTTGGGCCGGGGGGGGGGGATCTTACCCCTAAATTACAGTAAGTTTGTTTCCAAGATTATAAGTTAAAACCCCTTTGACTGCCTACCACTCGACAAAAAAATTAAGTAGATGACAATTTTGAGGGGCATTTTACTATAGTCCACTATCATCCAAGTTATTATAAAGCCACAATAAGTATATGAGCATACTCTCCAAGGTTTCCGCTAAAAGCTCCAGATTCTCTCAGCTTCATTTCATCTTCCCTTAGCTGATCTACATTATGTTTCTCTCTATATTTCCTATAGAACTCCTGTAAGCGAGCAATATCTTGACTTCTGTCTATGCTTCCAGCCTCCCTTTTTGCTAATTTTTGCTGCATGGACACAATTTTCAACCCAAAAAACAAATCAGAACAGAAATGTAGTGTTGAAAGCTAATAAAATACACCATCATTAGTTTTCAGTTGCAAAGGTGAGTGATCGCTATTACTAAAATGGCACTGGTGTAAGCAAGAGACAAGCACGGGATATTATAACTTCCAATGTTCCCATAGACAACAACATTTCATACGTGATTAAATCCAGTACTCTGCTCACCTACATGTAATATGTAACACAACTATGATCTCCTTCCCACAGCCAGACAATGCAAAAACAAAATATTGTATAGGCTCAGATTTTGCTACAAGTCTACAACTGAAAATTTTCAGCACAACCAAGAAAACCAACAAGCAATATATCCAAAACCGCCCGCAATGTCCAATATAAGGATTTCCAAACCATTTAGTATACAAAGAAATACCTTGATCACGGACATTAAACCAGTCTTGAACTGTAGGACACCTCTTCCCTCACTGTTAGGGTCGAGATTCTGAGCCATGGAATACGCGTGTTCACAAACTGCCATTCATTATCCACACCCATGTAAATCTCAGTACAAAACAACCATAAACAAACACAGTGATGCCACCTATAGATAAAAAGGCGCAATAACATACGAATTCGAGCAACATTAGGGTCATCATCTTGAATTTCATCAGCAGCTCTAAGAATATCGTCAATGACCCTACTGTTAGCAAGCGAAGATGGCACATTTCCAGCAATCCCAGTGGTAGGCCTCCCATAAGCATCAGTGCCTCCCCTTGCACTTCTGAGAGCAGCCCTCACCAAGCGCTCCCAAAGCTCCTCCGGCCGAGACATCTCCTGCTTGTTCACATAACATTCATCCGATAAAATCAAAGTTAAAGCTAAGCAAACGCATCATCAACAATCATAAATTGAAAATTCTAAAACCCTAATTGAATCCAAAAAGCAATACACGCTCAGAAACCTGAAACAACAACCCGTCAAAGATAATCCAAACATAGAACTCACCTTGCTGGAGATCTCAGCAGAAGAGAGAGAGAGAGAGAGAGAGAGAGAGAGAGAGAGTGGTGAAGCTTAAACCCTCAGATCGGAAACTTGTTTGAGATATTTGAAAAAGGTGACGAAGAGTTGATAGTAGTAAGCGCTACTAACAAGATTTTCTGTTGCTTTCCTTTCTTTTTCCCACGCCTTTGCTTAACGCAGTTGCTCTTGGCATGATTTTCAAGCTTTTTTACCGTGGCCCAATGGGAACCTACGTTCTAGAAACCGTGTTCGACGAGGCCCAGTTTGGTAAACAGCTTTAGCCATTAGCTGATTGTATATTATCGAAGCAAAAAAGGATGGGGAATTTAAAAGCACTAATTACCCATTTGTCTGAATGCTACTAACAAAAATAAATAGATAATGATAAGACACTCATTGAGAGTAGTTTATACTTTATATTATTCAAACTTTTATCTTATGATGACTAATTTTTCTCGTATGACATGAATACTGTATATGAGAATTCAAATTTTAATTTTTTTTCTTTAGTGCTAGTAAAGAATTTTAATATTATACTATTAGTAAAGAGACAGTAATATGAATGTTAATTAATTCTATGGATAAAATTCTATAAGTAGTTATTATCTAAATTTGAACAATTGAAGTTCTTCTTTGTGTTTTTCTTTGAATTATTAAAGATATGATATAAGTTGATTTTCTTTAAATTAAGAAAAAGGGTCATAGTTATCAATAAATATAAAAGAGTAATTAAGGAGTCCGTATTAAGAATGAAAATCATCAATTTATAATACATAGAAGAAGGAGTCGACTTTGCATTAGGTGAACCTTGCACACTTCTAACGCATTCATTTGAATATGGAGGACTCTACACTTATACAAATGGTTGCCTTCATAAAATAAAACCTACCCTCTCATGTCTCTTTTCCCCTTTTATAGTGGTCTTGGCGTCTTCACTGTTATTTCCTCTGGTTTCGAATTGTTTGACTATTTTTCACTTCGCAACAAAGAGCAAGTTGGTTTTATATTGTTTTTCTCGTGCGCGTATTGTTTAATATAATTGTTATATACTAAGCATACATTTCCTGCCCCCAATGAGCTTACACCTGTACATGATGCTTATGTTTATTTATGAAGTATGTTGTTCCTCTGAATGTCATGCCATGCATGCCTTTTCTTCCCGACCTACATATCAAATTTTTATTGTTGTCCATATATATTCAACCATATAGTATTTGCGGTACTGTATGATATAGTGTAATCATCTCCATCTTTCATATTTACTTGTTTTCATTAGGAAATGGGTTGGCAATGAAATCCCCTACGTAGATACTTCATTTGAATGTATTAATGTGTTATTTCAAATAGACGCACACTGTATCATACGCTTTAACTTGCACGGGTTCATTTAAAAAAAAAAAAAAAGGCCATTAACGTTGGTGTGTTTGGCACGATGTCAAAGTTAAATATTTTCGTTACAATATCAACCATTAAAGATTTCAATACTATGTGATATTTTGTTGCTTTGCAGTTATCATGATGGAAATATATTCAAAATGATGGCTTTTCACTCACAAATGTTCTTAATCTTTACCCAACACCCCCCTTGATGCATATTCCCATATGCATCATTTTTATTTAAGGTCAACTTCCAAGAAGAAAAGTGTCAAACAACAGCGTGCATGGGAACTCTCATATTTTCTCTTATTATGCGAGTTCAAGAACTTTAGACACCATGAAGAAGTCAAAGAAGTTGCAAAACTTTGCCGGAAATTGGCGTTCATGCCCGAAGAGGTAATGCCGCCTTCATCTCGAAATTTTCTGATTTTTTGTGTGCACTTTCGGCCTAACTAAAGTGGTCCCACAACTTGAGGCTCCACATAGTTTTGAAGTTTAAGATCTCAGCTTTCAAACAAGCCCAATTATGTTTAATTTGGACGTCGTTTGGTTGGGCTAAATATTACTCAAAGAAGACATGTCCTGTTCCAGTCCAGTTCTAATATAGGTGTAATGTTCGGACCATAACTTTTGATCTGCTTATCCAAATTGAGCAAATGAGCCCATTATGGAAAATAGATTTCCAGGGCTTTCCAACAAGCCCAGAATCACCTGATTTGGACGTGTGTGCTGAGAGTTATGCTCAATTGAAGTGGAGGCTGCTGCAAGGATTAAATGCTGGGCAAATGAAGAGACTTTGGTTACATGACATCATGTGGATGACATCATGCACGACTTGGAGTGTTCTAGATGGATGTCTTCAGCTGATTGGAAGCCTAGAATATTCTTTGTAACCTCCCCCACCCCTTTATGTTGAGTCTTTTCTATTTTCCAAGCCTTTTCAATTTTCTAGTTTTAATTGCTAGGAGTTTTTAAGTCTTTTGGTTATCTTTGTTTAGCTTATAAATAGGTGGGTTATGTAGTTGCATTTGAATGCAGAGTTGTAAGCTTTTCCAAGAGTAGTACAAACACCTTGAGAGCGATTCTCATTTGTGTCCAAAAAAAAATCCCTAGTTTTATATCTTGAATTTTGGCAAGTTCAAGTGGTGTTCTAGGTTTCTTTTCTTTTCCAATTGGAGTGATTCCTTGGTGAAGACGAGAGGATTTGCCCAAGATCAAGTCATTGAGTGGCTCCGCGAAGGATTATCTCAAGTGCAAGGTCTTATTTATCCTTTGTTCTTTTTGTTATTATTCTTCGATCCATCTCAATCTATCTTCCATATTCTCTTTTCTTTGGTTTGATTCTTGTTTGGAATTTGTTTGAGTTTGATTTGGTTCACTTACCACCCACATATACATCAATTGGTATCAGAGCAAAGGTTTTAAAGTGACCCACATCACACCCAAATACATTAAAAAAAAAAAAAACCGTGAACATCCAGTGTCCACAGGCCAGAAATTTCGCACGGTGCCCCCGTGCCATACCACACGACCGTGCCATATTCATTTTCCAGAAATCTTCAAGTCGAGACGCAGCACGGTGCCCCCGTGCCTACCAGCACGACCGTGCCACCCTACTTTTCTGCATTTCCTCAAGTCGAAGTATAGCACGGCCTGCCCGTGCCCCCTTGCACGACCGTGCCACTTTCTTTGCTGCATATTCTTCCTTCAAAGCATCTCCAACATGTCTACAAAGTCCACAAGAAGCGACCAAGCACGTGTGGAAGAGTTAGAAGCTCAAGTCACTTATCTTCGAACTCAACTTGGGCAACTTTTGGAGGAAAAACGAAGGTGGGTTCATAGCCCCACTCCCTCTCATCCTCATGAACCGGTGGTCGAGTCGGAAGAAGAAGTCCTTCAATCCCGAGCCAATTCTAGTAACGAAGAAGCCCCAAGGAGATGAAGGCAAGGAAGCAATATTGGTGGTGTCCGAATTGACATCCCCGAATTTGAAGGTCAACTTGACCCGGACTTATTTCTCGATTGGTTGCACACCATTGAGAGGATCTTTGAATATGAGGACATCCCGGAGGACAAGAAGGTAAAACTCGTAGCCCTTAAACTCAGAAAATATGCTTCAATTTGGTGGGCTAATCTTGGAGCTAAAAGAGCAAGGAATGGAAAGGGAAAAATCAGAACTTGGGCCAAAATGAAAGAAAAGCTTAAGGCCAAGTTTCTTCCCTCTCACTATGTGCAAGACAATTATCTCAAGCTCCATCGACTCAAGCAAGGATCCAAGAGTGTGGAAGAATACACTCGGGAGTTTGAACAACTCCTCCTCAAGTGTGATTTGAAAGAAGATGATGTACAAACATTGGTAAGATATTTGACCGGTCTTGATGAATCAATTGCTCATGTAATTGAGTTGCAACCCTATTCATCCCTAGATGACTTGAGTTCTCTAGCCTACAAGGTAGAACAACAAAAGAAATCAAAGGGAAAGAGTATCCTTTCCAAGCCTCTCTCTCGTCCTTACCCCACACAAAGGCTTCCGTACTACCCTCCTCGTCCACAAAATCCCCCACCACCACAAACCAAAAACACCACTCCAACCCCTCCAAAACCCTCCACACAAGAGCCCAAATCTAAAGACAAGGTTCGTTGCTTTCGGTGCCAAGGTATGGGACACTATGCATCTGAGTGTCCAAACAGGAGGATCGTTTCCCTAGCGGAGTACCAAGAAGCATGTGATGAACATGCCTATGACGAAGAAGAAGGAGAGCACTATGAAGAAGGAAGCTTGGAAGAAGTTGAAGAAGGCCCCGATGAAGGAGAGTTGCTTGTTATCCGCCGGGCTTGAGTGGAATTGCCACTCAAAAGGACATGGAGCAAAGAGAAGCCATTTTTCACACCAGGTGTACCGTAGGAGACAAGGTTTGTTCCCTTATCATTGATGGAGGTAGTTGTGCTAACGTTGCCTCAAAGACTATGGTGGACAAACTCAAGCTGCAAGTCTCTCCTCGTCCAAATCCCTACACCATACAATGGTTGAATCAAGGCAAAGGTTTGCAAATTACTCACCGTTGTCTTGTTTCCTTTTCAATTGGGAAAAACTATAAGGATGAGATATTGTGTGACATTCTTCCTATGGATGCAAGCCATATATTATTGGGTAGACCATGGATGTTTGATCGCCATGTAATTCATCATGGGCGCCTCAACACCTACTCCTTTATTAAGGATGAGAAGAAAATCACCTTGACCCCTATTCCATCGTGCCAAAGCCCCAAGTCACAAGAGGACCGACAAGCCTTAACCCTTATTCATCCTTCCCAAACCCTTGCCCCCAAAGAAGATTTCTCACTTCCGCCTCTTCTCCTCACCAGGTATGACCCGTTTTATCATCCTCCCCTCACCCTCTTCTATATCTCTTTAGAGGTGATGCCCTGTGACCTCCTTCCCCAAAAGCTCCCATATTGTGAGCGTGACCCCTTTCTTGAGAGGCTTGCTAACCCTTTGAGTTTGAGGACAAACTCAAAACCACCCGGGGAGTATGATGCATATTCCCATATGCATCATTTTTATTTAAGGTCAACTTCCAAGAAGAAAAGTGTCAAACAAGAGCGTGCATGGGAACTCTCATATTTTCTCTTATTATATGAGTTCAAGGACTTTAGACACCATGAAGAAGTCAAAGAAGTTGCAAAACTTTGCCGGAAATTGGCGTTCATGCCCGAAGAGGTAATGCCGCCTTCATCTCGAAATTTCCTGATTCTTTGTGTGCACTTTTGGCCTAACTAAAGTGGTCCCACAACTTGAGGCTACACATGGTTTTGAAGTTTAAGATCTCAGCTTTCAAACAAGCCCAATTATGTTTAATTTGGACGTCGTTTGGTTGGGCTAAATATTACTCAAAGAAGACATGTCCTGTTCCAGTCTAGTTCTGATATAGGTGTAATGTTCGGACCATAACTTTTGATCTACTTATCCAAATTGAGCAAATGAGCCCATTCTGGAAAATAGATTTCCAGGGCTTTCCAACAAGCCCAAATCACCTGATTTGGACGTGTGTGCTGAGAGTTATGCTCAATTGAAGTGGAGGCTGCTGCAAGGATTAAATGCTGGGCAAATGAAGAGACTTTGGTTACATGACATCATGTGGATGACATCATGCACGACTTGGAGTGTTCTAGATGGATGTCTTCAGCTGATTGGAAGCCTAGAATATTCTTTGTAACCTCCCCCACCCCTTTATGTTGAGTCTTTTCTATTTTCCAAGCCTTTTCAATTTTCTAGTTTTAATTGCCAGGAGTTTTTAAGTCTTTTGGTTATCTTTGTTTAGCCTATAAATAGGTGGGTTATGTAGTTGCATTTGAATTCAGAGTTGTAAGCTTTTCCAAGAGTAGTACAAACACCTTGAGAGTGATTCTCATTTGTGTCCAAAAAAAAATCCCTAGTTCTATATCTTGAATTTTGGCAAGTTCAAGTGGTGTTCTAGGTTCTCTTTTCTTTTCCAATTGGAGTGATTCCTTGGTGAAGACGAGAGGATTTGCCCAAGATCAAGTCCTTGAGTGGCTCCGCGAAGGATTATCTCAAGTGCAAGGTCTTGTTTATCCTTTGTTCTGTTTTGTTATTATTTTCATTCCATCTCAATCAACCTTCCATTTTCTCTTTACTTTGGTTCAATTCTTATTTGGGTTTATTTGAGTTTGATTTGGTTCACTTACCACCCACATATACATCAATTGGTATCAGAGCCAAGGTTTTAAAGTGACCCACATCACACCCAAATACATTAAAAAAAAAAAAAACCGTAAACATCCAGTGTCCACAGGCCAGAAATTTCACACGGTGCCCCCGTGCCATACCACATGACCGTGCCACCCTACTTTTCTGCATTTCCTCAAGTCGAAGTATAGCACGGCCTGCCCGTGCCCCCTTGCATGACCGTGCCACTTTCTCTGCTGCACATTCTTCCTTCAAAGCATCTCCAACATGTCTACAAAGTCCACAAGAAGCGACCAAGCACGTGTGGAAGAGTTAGAAGCTCAAGTCACTTATCTTCGAACTCAACTTGGGCAACTTTTGGAGGAAAAACGAAGGTGGGTTCATAGCCCCACTCCCTCTCATCCTCATGAACCGGTGGTCGAATCGGAAGAAGAAGTCCTTCAATCCCGAGCCAATTCTAGTGACGAAGAAGCCCCAAGGAGACGAAGGCAAGGAAGCAATATTGGTGGTGTCCGAATTGACATCCCCGAATTTGAAGGCCAACTTGACCCGGACTTATTTCTCGATTGGTTGCACACCATTGAGAGGATCTTTGAATATGAGGACATCCCGGAGGATAAGAAGGTAAAACTCGTAGCCTTTAAACTCAGAAAATATGCTTCAATTTGGTGGGCTAATCTTGGAGCTAAAAGAGCAAGGAATGGAAAGGGAAAAATCAGAACTTGGGCCAAAATGAAAGAAAAGCTTAAGGCCAAGTTTCTTCCCTCTCACTATGTGCAAGACAATTATCTCAAGCTCCATCGACTCAAGCAAGGATCCAAGAGTGTGGAAGAATACACTCGGGAGTTTGAACAACTCCTCCTCAAGTGTGATTTGAAAGAAGATGATGTACAAACATTGGTAAGGTATTTGAGTGGTCTTGATGAATCAATTGCTCATGTAATTGAGTTGCAACCCTATTCATCCTTAGATGACTTGAGTTCTCTAGCCTACAAGGTAGAACAACAAAAGAAATCAAAGGGAAAGAGTATCCTTTCCAAGCCTCTCTCTCGTCCTTACCCCACACAAAGGCTTCCGTACTACCCTCCTCGTCCACAAAATCCCCCACCACCACAAACCAAAAACACCACTCCAACCCCTCCAAAACCCTCCACACAAGAGCCCAAATCTAAAGACAAGGTTCGTTGCTTTCGGTGCCAAGGTATGGGACACTATGCATCTGAGTGTCCAAACAAGAGGATCGTTTCCCTAGCGGAGTACCAAGAAGCATGTGATGAACATGCCTATGACGAAGAAGAAGGAGAGCACTATGAAGAAGGAAGCTTGGAAGAAGTTGAAGAAGGCCCCGATGAAGGAGAGTTGCTTGTTATCCGCCGGGCCTTGAGTGGAATTGCCACCCAAAAGGACATGGAGCAAAGAGAAGCCATTTTTCACACCAGGTGTACCGTAGGAGACAAGGTTTGTTCCCTTATCATTGATGGAGGTAGTTGTGCTAACGTTGCCTCAAAGACTATGGTGGACAAACTCAAGCTGCAAGTCTCTCCTCGTCCAAATCCCTACACCATACAATGGTTGAATCAAGGCAAAGGTTTGCAAATTACTCACCGTTGTCTTGTTTCCTTTTCAATTGGGAAAAACTATAAGGATGAGATATTGTGTGACATTCTTCCTATGGATGCAAGCCATATATTGTTGGGTAGACCATGGATGTTTGATCGCCATGTAATTCATCATGGGCGCCTCAACACCTACTCCTTTATTAAGGATGAGAAGAAAATCACCTTGACCCCTATTCCATCGTGCCAAAGCCCCAAGCCACAAAAGGACCGACAAGCCTTAACCCTCATTCATCCTTCCCAAACCCTTGCCCCCAAAGAAGATTTCTCACTTCCGCCTCTTCTCCTCACCAGGTATGACCCGTTTTATCATCCTCCCCTCACCCTCTTCTATATCTCTCTAGAGGTGATGCCCTGTGACCTCCTTCCCCAAAAGCTCCCATATTGTGAGCGTGACCCCTTTCTTGAGAGGCTTGCTAACCCTTTGAGTTTGAGGACAAATTCAAAACCACCCGGGGAGTATGATGCATATTCCCATATGCATCATTTTTATTTAAGGTCAACTTCCAAGAAGAAAAGTGTCAAACAAGAGCGTGCATGGGAACTCTCATATTTTCTCTTATTATATGAGTTCAAGGACTTTAGACACCATGAAGAAGTCAAAGAAGTTGCAAAACTTTGCCGGAAATTGGCGTTCATGCCCGAAGAGGTAATGCCGCCTTCATCTCGAAATTTCCTGATTTTTTGTGTGCACTTTTGGCCTAACTAAAGTGGTCCCACAACTTGAGGCTACACATGGTTTTGAAGTTTAAGATCTCAGCTTTCAAACAAGCCCAATTATGTTTAATTTGGACGTCGTTTGGTTGGGCTAAATATTACTCAAAGAAGACATGTCCTGTTCCAGTCCAGTTCTGATATAGGTGTACTGTTTGGATCATAACTTTTGATCTACTTATCCAAATTGAGCAAATAAGCCCATTCTGGAATATAGATTTCCAGGGCTTTCCAACAAGCCCAGAATCACCTGATTTGGACGTGTGTTCTGAGAGTTATGCTTAGTTGAAGTGGAGGCTGCTACAAGGATTAAATACTGGGCAAATGAAGAGACTTTGGTTACATGACATCATGTGGATGACATCATGCACGACTTGGAGTGTTCTAGATGGATGTCTTCAGCTGATTGGAAGCCTAGAATATTCTTTGTAACCTCCCCCACCCCTTTATGTTGAGTCTTTTCCATTTTTCAAGCCTTTTCTATTTTCTAGTTTTAATTGCCAGGAGTTTTTAAGTCTTTTGGTTATCTTTGTTTAGCCTATAAATAGGTGGGTTATGTAGTTGCATTTGAATTCAGAGTTGTAAGCTTTTCCAAGAGTAGTACAATTACCTTGAGAGTGATTCTCATTTGTGTCCAAAAAAAATCCCTAGTTCTATATCTTGAATTTTGGCAAGTTCAAGTGGTGTTCTAGGTTCTCTTTTCTTTTCCAATTGGAGTGATTCCTTGGTGAAGACGAGAGGATTTGCCCAAGATCAAGTCCTTGAGTGGCTCCGCGAAGGATTATCTCAAGTGCAAGGTCTTGTTTATCCTTTGTTCTCTTTTGTTATTATTCTTCGATCCATCTCAATCTATCTTCCATATTCACTTTTCTTTGGTTTGATTCTTGTTTGGAATTTGTTTGAGTTTGATTTGGTTCACTTACCACCCACATATACCTTACCCCTCCCCCAAAAAAATTCTCATCTAACTTGTTTAGATTCCGAATTTTTTCTTTAGTTTCTCACTTCTTTAGTTTACAGAAGACAATTAAACAACTCATACAACACAGTACATTTACATATTACAATTTAAATGCAGTTAAGTTTGCACATGCATCGCTTTTCATTTATACTAGGGTTATATCCTTGCGATGCGAGGACATAATTCAAACTTTTTTAAATATATTAAGAACATAATAGATAGTTTCTTTTTGAATAGTAAAAATAAATTGATATGTCAGATTATTTAATTATCAAAAGTTGAGTGTTTTGCTAGATTCTTTTTTTGTTATAACAACATCTTCTTTATTCTTCAAATGAACTCACTTTTTTATTTCATTTGTTCAATATTTCATTGTTAAACAATTATATTTTTGGAGAATAAATTTTGTTACTAAATAGTAATGATTATATGACATTAAATCACTTTAATACATAGAATTGATATTGCGTTACAAAATAATTATTTTTTTGAGTTATCGTTGTTTCTTTTTCTTTTTCATTGAATTATTTTAAATTCCTTTTATATATGTACCATAATTATTTATTTACTATTGTTTGAAAATTGTCTAATATATGAGATGTCTTTTCTTTTGTGGGCAAGTTTTAATAGATAAATGGACCAACTTTTTATTCATCTTAATTTAATAAAAATTATATTATCTTCTTACTAATGACTACATAAGACATGTGAAAAGTGCATGCAAGAAGTTTGACCAATTGTCATTTTAAGTTTAATTAAATATAAATAAGTAATAAAAATGTATCAATTTTAAACATAGTAATAATTTCATAACAATGTAATTATTATTTTTGTGAGTTATTATTGTTTCTTTTATTTTTTCCATTTAAATCACTTAAAATTCCTTTTGTTTTCATAATATAATCATTCATTTACTATTTCCTGGTCAAAATTCTCTAACATTTGTAACATCTATTTTTATGGGCAAACTTTATGAACCACCTCTTTAATTTATTAATGCAATGAATATTTTATTACAGTATATTAATAAATATATATGATATGCAAAAAGTCATTTTTTAAATAAATATATCATTGCATTAGTTAAACCATAAATGGATATTTATGTAGCTAATTAATTCTACGTGGCATTACACATGGCATCCTAAGTGGCATGATGCATGGCACTCTTACATTGATTCCATCCAACTTTTAATATATATATATGATAAGGACCAATGTTTCTTGTATGTATTATACAAATTAACATTTACACCACACGTGCCAATAATAATAATGAATTTATGTACATGTGTGACTAATCTTGACCATGTTGCCAAAAGAAAATAAATGCATCAAGATAATGTTATCTCTTGAATGATGTTATTATAAGAACTTTCAAAACAATTAACATAAGAAAATTGAGGTATTAATCGGATGATAACAAGGAGACTATTTACTTTTTGGCTTTTTTTTTTTGAGACTATTTGATGAAAACATTATGGAGAGATAAAGTTTAAGAAATAACTATTCTGAGGAGATGGAATGATTACTTCATCATTTTTGGATGACATTTTAATTTATCTAGTGACCGGTGAGTTCTTTTAAGACAATTGTAATAAAAAACACTTAAATGGGTAATTATTTGTTATTGTCATATTAAAAATCACTCTTATTATATCCACTTCACATTATCTCGTATTTAAAACACACTGTTGTTAGAGAATGACAAAAAAAGGAGGGGAGAATGAAATGATGATTCCAATTGTTTAATGAATTAATGGCAAAACATAATAAATAGTTTCATATGGCTAAAAATTTTTGAAGTTGAGCTTCGTAGAAATCTTTTAAGTTTTGTTCAAAATTTTGTAGCAAAATGTAATGTGAATATGAATTTTTGCACTTTATGAGACATCAAACCAAGAACTTAATCTCGATTCTTTTCCATGCACACAGAAAAATTTTTGTCTTTCTTTTGTGCTGGTTTTATCACATTTGTTTTTTCAATATCATTCCAGCATATTTTTTCAATTGAAATTCATTTATGATTGAAATATATGATTAAAAAAGATACTATCTTTATGTACCGATAGCAACCTAACTCTGGGTATGATTCCCTTTTGGGGGGGTTGTGGAGATTCATATGTAGATGTGTTTACCCACATACGCCCTTCTACAAGTTAAAATGTGTAAATATCAGCTAATTTAATTGCTAAAATCCAACGAGAACTATTATGTGAGCCAAGGAGAGATGAAAGAGAGAGAGAAGGGAATCCTACTAAGAAGACTGAGATAGAGGATGTGGAAATGTCAGAGATGGTTTTGGAGTCCCCTAACGTCCCTGAAATTGCACCGAGGAACCCACATGCACTGGGGAAAAGAACGTTCTCCGATAGAGACACCTTACAACGCAACAACCCAAACTTGGATTTCGAGACAAGAGAAAACCCGATCTGGGAAGCGAATGGCTGTGATTACGTCTCTGAGGATGATGAATCCCCGGAGAAGAATGATCCGACATGCCCGACGATTCTTCTTACAGCGGCGGAGAAGCGAATATTGCGTGAACCTTGGTGGAATGCTCTAATAGTCAAAAAGTTTGACAAAGGGACAGGTTATCTCCAGTTGAAGAGGCAATTGAAAATAAAATGGGATCCAAAAGGAGAATTCTCTCTTATTGACATCAGTTATGACTATTATGTCACCCGATTCACGCATCCCGAAGATTATGAGCATGTCATGATGAATGAGCCGTGGATGATTGGTGATAACTACCTAGTAATATGAGAATTGGTTCCTAACTTCGTCCCGAAAGAAGATAACATTACTCGCTTAACCCATGGGTTCGTATCCCCAAGCTGAGTGTCGAATACTTTAATAAAGACTTTCTCTTACACAAGATCGGGAGCAAGATCGATAAGGTTAGAAGAGTGGACAACACAACAGCCAATGTGGAAAAGGAGCAGTTCACCAGACTGAGTGTAGAGGTTGATCTAACCAAGCCGCTAGTTTCCAAATTTCGACTCAATGGTAGAGTCTGGACGGTACAGTACGAGGGGGTTCGGATGGTGTGCTTCAAATGCGGCACTTAGGGCAATGAGGAGGAGACATGTCCTCAGGTTCGGCGGGATGAACGGAAGAATGCAGGTAACAACGAAACGTCCGCATCCAGGCCCTCCAAGCTAGAGGAAGAAACCACCTATGGGAGCTGGATGCTAGTATGGAAACCGGCGAGGCGGAAGCATGCACGGCAACAAACACAATCAGGAGGCCGCTTAGGTGGAGAACCCGGTCTGAACCAGTATATGGGGGATAGAATCACAGTCCATAATGAACAGAATCTTGTGACGAGACTGGATAATGAAAGTGCAGAAGATGGTGCAAGATTGAAGCCACAATCAAACAGGAATCAAGGCCCGAATATGGAATTAGGCGGTTCAGAAACCCATGATCATGGTTCAAGATCTAGGGCTTTAGCATATCTCGATCTCAATATAGAGTTGGAATCTGTTATGGAAGGTGCAGACCTGCAAGGAAATAAAGAAGATTACATAACCTATAAGGAAGGGGAAGACGTGGATTGTGGAAGAATTGGCGACAATGGGTCAGAGGTAAGGAAGGATATGACTACGGTAATTTTGTCAGGAAAGGAAAATGTCCCTCAGAATAATCCACATTAGCCACAAAGTTCTCAGGCTATTATACGGGTCGAGTCCAATTTGCAAGAAAGAAGCCCATCAAACTCGCAACCCATTCGTGGCCCAGGTCACCCCCATCCGCAAGACAGGCTCGTAGCTCTAGATAAAATTGAAACTGTGCCCATTCATGGACCCAGACAGAATAATAGCATGCATTCTGGATAACAGCACCTATCCAACTTGCAGCATACCAACGTTGGAGGGAGCGCTTTCGACAGCTCCCAGGCCAAGTTTCTACGCACCACCTTAAGGAAACAAATGAAGACACTTCCTTGGTGGGCATCCCACGTGATAAAGATATGATCCTGGGTAATGGGTTTAGCGACACTGCACAGCCAGTAGTTACTGGCGGTTGGAACCAACAGAGAGTGGTGGCTGTGATGTTACACACTATGCCACAGTAGGCCGCCGACGGGGTGCACACTAGGAACCTTGAGGAGTGCGCCAACTCATGCTTCATGATGAACTTTATGACCACATTTATTGATATGGGATCGCAAGAAATAAGGATACTGGTTTGGAATACCCAAGGTGCAGGCAGCCGTGACTTTTTGAACACGCTCAAGGAGCATATTAGAATGCAACATCCCCAAATTATGGTTATGTTGGAAACACATATTAGTGGGTCCATAGTTGACCTTGTGTGTAATAAAATTGGTTTTGGTGGTCAGCTTCGAGTGGATGTGAGAGAATTTTAGGGAGGAATATGGGTCTTGTGGCTCAAAAACCAGGTTAGATTACAGGTGCTGAAAACACATGAACAATTCATTACTATTGAAGTGATCGCTAGCGGGAGTAGAAGCTGATTCTTCACAGCCATCTATGAAAGTCCTTACCTTTCCGCACGTGAGGAATTATGGATAAGGTTGGAAGAAAGGGCCTCAACCACGAATCGCCCTTGGTTGATGGCAAGTGATTCCAATGAAACTAGATCCCTGGACGAGAGAGACCATGGGGGATCAAACATGGCACGACAGTGCTCAAAGTTTAACAATTGGATTGAAAATAATGCATTACTTGACATTGGTTTTTCGGGACCCAAATTCACCTGGGTTCGGGGATGCACCCCAGGCACACGGAAAAGTGCAAGACTAGACATAGCCTTGTGCAATATGGCTTGGAGAGGCAAGTTCCAGGAAGGAGGAGTGAGGCATCTAGTTCGTCTTCAATCCGACCACGCACCTATCTTTATATCTACAATCGGCTTCACTCTCAGATTGGAAGGGGCACACACTTTCAGATTTGAAGCCGCTTGGTTGCTTCATAAGGACTTTGATAATTTGGTTAGACAAAAGTGGAAAGAGAATACACCACTACACATAGCTCTTGGTGATCTGGTTGACCATCTTAGCACTTAGAACAAAGAATCTTTTGGTAACCTATTCCGTAATAAGAGGAAGATTTAGGGCCACATCAAAGGAATACAATGTAGTCTTGAGAATGGAGGGCCTCGGTACTTGATGAAACTAGAAAGGAGGCTACGAAGCCAGCTTGATGAGGTTCTACACCAGATTGAGATGTTCTGGTTCCAAAAATCCAGGATGGAGTATATAGCGGATGGAGACCGGAACACATGATTCCTCCACCTCAGTACGATCGTGAGGAGAAGGAGGAATAAAATAGAAGGTCTCTTGAACAATGATGGTAATTAGGTCACCGAACCAGCTGAGTTGAAAACCTTAGCTATGGAGTTTTATAAGGCACTTTATTATGAGAATGGAACGGCCATGCTAGACTCTGACTCTTTTGAGCATCGATTTCCAAGCCTCACAACAGAACAGTTAAGTGCCCTTGAAAGGCCTTTCGCACCCATAGAGGTGTGGAATGCCTTAAAAGACATGAAGCACTATAAAGCTCCAGGGCTAGATGGATTCCAAGCTATTTTCTTCCAATGCTATTGGAATGTTGTAGGTTATGACACGACCCGAACTGTTTTGGGGATTCCAAACGGACAAGAAAGTCTAAAAGCGTTAAATCACACGTCCTTCACGCTCATGCCGAAGGTGGAGCATCCTTAGTCTATTACGCAGTTCCAACCTATTGGGCTGTGTAATGTGATTTACAAGGTACTTAGTAAGGTTATTGTAGAGCGCCTAAAGGAGATCTTACCGGATGTTATAGCACCAACTCAGACGAGCTTTGTCCCGAGGCGTCAAATTACAGATAATATGATAATCATGCAGGAATTGCTACATACGATGCGACACAAGAAGGGGGAAAAGGTATATATGGTAATCAAAATTGACTTTGAAAAGGCGTATGGTCGCATCTTATGGGGTTTTGTGAAAGATACCTTGACTAAAATGCAACTCCCTTTATCCCTTGTGGAGGCTATTTTGCAGTGTATTACGACATGCTCAATGAGTGTGTTCTGGAATGGGATGGCCATGGATCCTTTCAAGCCCACTAAAGAAATTCAGCAAGGAGACCCGCTTTCACCATTTGTCTTTGTGATGTGCATGGAAAGGCTAGCCCACTTGATCGAAACAACAGGTTCTCACAAATGCCGAAAACTGCAAATAGAGGGGGCCCGTCAATCTCGAATTTAATGTTTGCTGACGACTTGGTTCTCTTTACCGAAGCCTCGACGGAAGAAGCTCATGTTGTTAAAGAATGCCTCGACAAGTTATGCGCTGCATCTGAGCATAAAGTGAATCACGATAAATCAAGAATCATTTTCTGAAGCAACATGATGGACTTTGATGTGGATAGAATCAGTGGTGTGATTGGTATACCGGTCATGGATGATTTAGGCAAGTACCTAGGGGCACCCGTCCTCTCAAAGAAGGTGATCAACGTTACTTTCCAACATGTAATTGGCAGGGTGGATACACGACTGACGGGTTGAAGACTGAATGCCTTTCGTTGGTAGGAAGGGTAGCGTTGATCAAATCGACCCTCACAACTATCCCAGCGTATACCATGAAAACTTGTCGGTTCTCAAGAGCTGTTTGTGACGAACTTGATAGAAAGGTATGACGTTTCCTCTGGGCTGGAAGCAATGCTGACCGAAAGCCCCATCTAGTTGCATGGGCCACAGTGATAAAACCTATGTCTCTTGGGGGGCTAGGACTAAGAGCTATGAGGGATCTCAATTCAACATCTATGGCCAAGATACAATGGCGCATGATCTAAGACTCGGATGCACTGTGGGCTCGAGTTTGAGGTAAGAAATATTGTAAAGGCAGATTCGACCTTGACTGCCCTAGCATCGACCGCAGTCCCTCAAATCTTTGGAAAGGAGTTCAGGAAAATACAACCATTTTACAAAAAGGCATCTTTCACTCCGTAGGAGATGGGTAGTGCGTCCTCTTGTGGCTTCATAAATGGGCCACGGATAAACCTTTAATGCAGTTGACGACTCAACCTGTCCCGAGTAGAGAACAAACGAGGAGAGTAGCTGATTATTGGCAGCAGGACACAGTTTGGAGGTAGGGTGATTTAGAAGTTCTACTCCCACGGAATGTACTTAATTGGATTGCAACTTTCCAAGTTTACCCAGGTACGGGAGTGGGTGATACAATGTTTTGGGGAGGGACGTCTTCTGGAAACTTTTCAATACAGTCAGCTACGAATTTATTGTGCGGAGTTGATCCATCAACTGAGCAAGGCGTTTGGCGAATAATCTGGAAAGTGAAGGCGCCTCAAAAGATGAAAGTTCTATTGTGGCTGATCATCCACGAAGCCTTAATGACGAATAAAAGGAGAGTCAACAGGGGATTAGCGGACAATCCAAACTGTATGGCTTGTGTTAATGACACGGAAAGCCTCTTGCACATAGTCAGGTACTATAATGAAACGAAAGGGGTCTGACACTACTTTGAGTAAGCTGGTCAAGGTATACACGATCCAAACCATGTAATGGAGGAATGGATTCGTTGTAATATAACCTACACAAGTCAAGACCCATATTGGCCTACTGAATTTACCAACATAGTCTGGTGGTTATGTGGTTGGCGAAATGAACGATGTTTCGGGAGTACCTCCAACATCCTAGCAGATAGGATCTGATTTCTCTTCGGGAAATTCCAGGAAGTTATAAATGCTTTTTTAAGGGAGACCAAGTGTTTCAATACTATTAGTCATATAAGGCGGGAGACCATGGTGGGATGGGAGCCGCCTCCGGCTGATTGGGTGGCTTTGAATATAGATGGTGTTTTGAGAAGAAACCCGGAGCTGGCTGGTTGTGGAAGGGTCTTTAGAGGAGGGCTAGGCGAGTGGCTAGGGTTTTTGCAAAAAAATTGGGGGTATGCTCATCGGTAAGGGCGAAGTTATGAGCTGTGCTATGAGGTTTGATGTTAGCAAGAATGAAGGGGTTCAGGAAACTGGTAATCTATGTGGACTCCACTATCGTAGTGGGGATGTTGAAGGGCAATATGTCTTGTAATGCCAGACTCAACGCTATTATCCAGCAATGCAAGCAGGTGATCGTTTTGCCGAGTTGGGAAGTGGTGTTGATTCACTATTTTCGGGAAGCGAACTAAGTCCCTGATGTTTTAGCCAATGTAGGACTAGGACTAAATTGTGAGTTTATGTTTTTTAGTGAATCTCTCAGGGAGGTTTTGAACTCTTTGTATGCAGACCGAGTGGGGATCAAATTCTCCAGGGTTATTGTGGATCAATAATAGGATTATTGGGGCATACTCCCCTCTTTCGCGCAAAAAAAATAAATAAATAAATAAAAAGCAACCTAGGCCTAGTTAGTGAAAGATAAAAGACCATTTTTAATGAGATGACTCTTTCAAAAACTTTCCTTTATTTATGGGACATGTTGTTCTCTTTTTGTTTTATATTATCCATAGGGGCGGGAGGGAATAGTTAGATTTGTTCCGTCCACTTCAACCATTTTTTGGACAGTTTCTGACTATAGTTCATCCAACATTTTGATCTGAAGGGGTCATCCAAGTATCAATCATAGTCCCCCTTTTTTGGGTTTGAATGTGTGAATTCTCTATCAAAAAAGAATGTTTGAATCCTATGCCTTGCAAGTTCCTAGTAGTGATTATAAAAAACAACGCTAACTTTCCTTCATGTCGTAGGCATCAACCAATGTTAAGAAAACCGATGTAATGGTTGAATCAGTTACACGAGTGGATCGATGGATCACCTGGTTAAACACCTCAGGCTAGAGTTAAATGATTCGATTTACAGTTGACCCAGATTGAACCGCCACTACCCGGTAGATCTTGGATTAATTTTTTGCGTATGCTTGTAAAATAAATTATTAATATTAATATTTTATTGCTTTCTTTACATTATATTGCATGAAAAAGGGCAAAAAATAACTCAATTTAATCATGTCACTCTGTCTAAATTACAAGAGCACATATTCAACAGCCCATTTAACCAACAAAAACACTAAAACAAGGACACCCCCCCAAAAAAGCGAGTGAGAATGTGTAAAGAGTTAAAACAAACGAGCATAAAATCCTACTTCCAACTCTCTGCGTATATGCTCCCTCTACAAACCTTACCAAGTACTCCCCTCCCCTGTCTCTCCTCATATCATCAACGGCTCCAGGCTCTGAAGATTTTCCCACATCACACCTAGGTCTTGAGTCAATCACACCCAAACCCAAATCCAAATCCAAATCCAAATCCAAATCAAGGTGATGTTGCCAATAGTCAAGATGTGATAGTGCACAAAAATGACCAGCGCCCTGCCAAAGCTCATCGTTGCCACCAGGCCTTGTCGGAGAAACCAGTAAAAGAGGAAAATTTCATGTACAAGCTGAGAATTTCAGACCTAATCGCTATTACCCAGGTTGGTCAGGCTCCCCGAGGGGCTTGGCTTTGACCACATCTTTCCTGTTCAAGTACTCGGGTGCGTTTTTGGATTTTTCAAACTACTTCAATAACCAGTTTTGCGGTTGAATTGTACTCGGGTGCGTTTTTGAATTTTTCAAACTACTTCAATCACCGGTTTCCGATTCGAGTGCGTTTTTGAATTTTTCAAACTACTTCAATAACCGATTTCCGATTTGAATTTTTCAAACTACTTCAATAACCGGTTTCCGATTTGATCAGTTCAACCTACTAACCTGGTCCGATTTTCGTACCATTGGCATCAACCCCTTACTTTATAAGAGCACCTCCAACTCAAGTTTCAAAATGTGAAATTTTACCCTACCATATTAGCAAAAGTTCCATATTTTAAAACTGCCATTCCTTCATTTTTGCAACGCACTCTAATTTGAATCATCCAATAAAATATTTATCATGAACTTTTACCCCACAACATGCCTTTTTTTAAGCATCTAAGTTAATTTTTAAGGGAAAAAGAAACAACAAAAAATTCAGACACAAAAACAAAAGAAATCTGGGCTGGAACGGCCAGGCGTTGCACCCCATATTCTGTTCCAAGGTTCCATTCCTCGTGGACGTGCATTGCATGCTCTACTTGTGGAACGGCGGGGGCCCTGTGGAAATCGCGACCCTGCCGCTGCAGTCGCTGTAACACTTGGTGTCCCAATCACTCCCAAATCAGGAGCCAGATGGACCATGGTAAGTGGTCCTCGACAAGTCACTAACAAAATTTGAATTTCCATTTCTGATCAAAACGGCGCCTAGAAATTGCTCCCTTGCTCTTGAAACTTCTTTCACTGGAAAGAGGAGTTGGGAAGTAGACATGTCTCAGACTTAACCACACTTTCCAACAATATATACATCAACCAAGGTATGTCGACCTAAATTACAGAAAGATTTGCGGTATCAACCAATACTTACAACACTCCTACTAACAATTGAGAACGCCTACCCAGAACAACTGGACAATTTAATAGAGAGCTACAAGGGTCATATTTCTCATTTCTCTACAAGGCTCAATCCTTGTTACGAGCAGATCGATCCCGGCGATGCCCACCAAGAATACGCGAGATTTGGAGACCTCTACTGAAGGCCTGGTTGAATAGCATTCGCGTCTGAAATTCTGACACAAATGGGAACCAAGCAAGGAATGCCACCGGAGTGAAAAGAAGCAATCCCATCACTATTTCATAGCCACGAGCAAGTGTCCTTACTGAGCTCCAAATCCCAGCCCTCTGTACCAGCGGTTTTAGGGCCTGCGCAATCTGGGGAAATAAATTCAAGAGAACCATCAGAAGCCAATCGTTTTTCCCTTTTTAACTGCTTGATTTACTATATTAAATTGGAAAGAGAAATAACTAACACTATGTTTGGATTGGGATTAGAGGAGGGGAAGGGAGGGGAAGGAGGAGGGAGGGAGGTTAATTAAACCCTCTTTCCCTCGTTTGGAAAAAAAAGGATGGGGAAAAGAGGGGGAACACTTCACCTCCATTAACCCCCATAATCCAATTTTCAATTCCCCCCAAAATTGAAACTGATATAAAAATTTTAATAGTAATTTTCCCTTTCCCCTCCCCTCCCTTTTCTAATCCAAACATAACATATATAGTTAACCTCCCTTCCCCTCCACTTCAAATCCAAACAAGGAAAATATATTTTTCCTCCCCTCCCCTCCCCCTCTAATATCCAAACACAGCGTAAGTCTTGTATGAAATTGTCTCACATAAAACATATCATGGGAGGAAAACTTTATGGTGAATTACGACAATAGGTCATGTTAATAATTGTTCGTTTAGGGTGATTGTCATAAAAGTCACTCCTAAATGAACTTTTAGCCCCCCCCTGGGGAGCTAACAAGTTGCTCAAACATATTATGTCACCTCAAAATCTTTAAAACATCACCCCTAGTAAAGAAATCCGTCTCACAATAACTCTTACGCGAGACTATCTTACTCACAATTTGTGAGAAAGAAATGAACCACATTTTCTCTGTAATTTTTCCTCACATTACCTACCGCTCAATAGAAACACAAGAAAACAAATAATGTTATCCTTCCTTTCCCCTTCCCCACTCTTTCATCCAACAACAAACACAAGACAAGAACACCCACCTCTTTTTTTTGGTTTTTTGGTGTGTGCGTGCGTGTTGTTTTTTTTTTTTTTTTGGGGGGGGGGGGGGAGGAATCAACAGGTTAAGCCAAGAACCGTTGAACCAGGCTGGAATTCCCGCAAAAGAAGCATAGATCACGAGGCCAGAACCAGGCATTCCCCACGATGGAGGGCACCACGGATACCTGTGAAGCAAATGGCCTCTTCGGCAACAAGGGGGTGCCAGTTGCCAAAGCTAAGGGCACAAAATATTTGCACGCTCCAAGAGTTAGGATTACACATAAACCTTGCAAAAATCACAGGCCTGCCGTATTTATCAGGCCATTCAAGAAAAAACATCTTCGTCGCTGGCCAAGACTTAGGAATCACTTTTTTCAGGTGTTCAATATGCATTTTGATGAGCACGTATTAAGGCTAAATGGAATCGAAAGATGTTAGTAATGGAATCGAAAGATGTTAGTAATGATTAGACTCACCAGAAGCAAACCCCAACCAGTAGGCATGAAAGCAAGGATGCAAACTATCATATCCTGCAACGTCATGCCTGGCCATGCAATAAGCGTGGCCAATATGGCAACAAATGTCAAGAAAATCAAACCCTTGATGAGCCGAAACACAAGTTGGAAATTCGCGCTGAATTTGCGGCGTCCCACGGAGACGGTCTGGGGAAAAAAAAAAAAAAGCAGGGGTACATCAACCAAAGAACTTATTCAAAGAAAGAACTAATTTGTCCAGAGTCTTAAAACACAATCATCCAAACCTAAAAACATGGCCATGTCCAACATTTTAGAATAAAAATCTAACCCCTAATCTGCACCATCCCTTTTAATCAATGACCTAGATCATTTTCTCAACGACAATTTCAGTTACAAGCACATCATACAACACATGCTTTGAAATAGTTTATAGTACCGTATCCCTCAACCATTTCCAAATCCCTATAGAAGATGGCACTTGAAGTGTAAGGATACATAATGTGCTGGATATTCCAGCGCCCAGCCGGACAGCTACAATTTCTTCTCTTGTTCGGTGGGTTGGAGGAGGGGGGTTGAATAGCCAAAAGTTGCACTAAAAATGAAAAGAGGACACTAAGGGGATGCCACCCATGTCCAGAATGGAGCAACTACAAAAGTCATCATAGACTCAATCTTTCACAAATGACATTGTCTACAAAATCCAAAAACCTCAAGGGTCCACAACTAAGCACTTGACTCTAACTATACAAAATTCTCCAGAAATTAAGTTCGGACTCTTGATAATACATAGCTTTTCCTCAAAAACACGCACGATCTCTTTCCTTTCATAGACTCCAGCTATGTATATATTGCCTTCCAACACTGTACAATCAGCAACTTTTTTGCTCTCATTTTGGTTATTTCAAACCACAAGAGGATGGAAAATAAGCAATGCTACAGATGATACGACGAACTACATGGAAACACAACTAGACATGTCACAAGTGTTTACAAATTGGAATGTAATATATCATCCACAGTACAAGATAGAGATCGTTGATGATCCCATGGAACCAAAATTGGACAAACTGAAGCAGCAAGGCGTAGCAGATTAGCAGACATAGGAAAAGAGCAAAGAAATATGCACACTCTTACCTTCATCACTAACAATACTAAAAAAATCACCAGCCACGACAACCCATAGACCTGGAATAACACTCATTAATCAGAATTCAGAAGAAACCAAAGTAAACGAAGACAGAACATGAAAAAGGGGGAACTTTCTTGCCAACCTACCAGGAAACTTCTTGTATGCTTTGTGATCTTTAAGTGATAAACAAGCCCATATTGATAAATAAAAAACCGTAAAGACAGCAGTATCTCAGCAATAATGCCACGAATGCCAGAATGGCGAAGATGTTCCTGTTCCTCCTCCCACCAGGACTCCCAACTCTTTTCCTGTGGCACACCAATACCCCCTCTATTGTTTATCCATTTGTTCCAGTCGGTCCAATCATCAACAATTTTTTGCCATTCAAACCCAGAAGGGTTGAAAAGGAAAGGAGCAAACAACCATGTGCCCACCATGAACCACATTGATACAGTTATCAAGATATAAGCAACTGGACTTCTATAGGGTTGGCCAAAAATTTCGTATACGATAAGCAAAATCATGAGCTCCATTCCCTTCACAAAATGGCTGCGGGAGTACAGCCTATAGTTATCGGCAAATTTAGCATGAAAGACAACGAATCCTCGACCTGTAGGCCTATATTTTGCACCTCCATGTAGCAAAGTCCTTCCATAATAGTGGGTCTTGGTTCCCAATGAGAACGTGAAGAACACAGGAGCTAATTGCAGTTGCATCAACACAAATTCACTTAGAGCAGCTCGGAAACCTTTCTCTAGACCAATTTCCATCAACATAGGCAATGCCATCAAGAAACCAATTTGAACAAATGACTGAGAAGCAAGAGCAACTTGAAGAGGCTTGTTATTCCGAAATCGCCTTTGGTTATTCAAACCTTCTTCAAGACCACTAAGAACAAGATACAGGCGCCCGTAAAGAAATACATACACCGTAAGCACAGTAATCTGTCAGAAGCAGTTAAATGGATAGGTCAGAACTTCTCCATGTTTTTGGATATACAACATAAGGAAAGCAAAAGTGCATGCTTCAGTGTATACCATGGTGCTAAAGTAGAAGCCAACTGTAGTGAAGTAACACGACATCATTCGGAAAAAGTCAAAACGATGCCCAAGCCTGTAAATATCCCGACTTAGTGTCTGCTCTCCATTGCCATTGGCGACTTTTGCTTCAAACATGGAGATCTGATTAAGTCCCACATCTCTCCCCTTCCCAACTTGAATGTATTCATGATGTGTGACATTGCCTCCACGGAGAGTAGAATTAAATCCTGCATTGCAAATGAGATCACACAAGTCACATCAACTCTGTGAAACTAAAACAAAATTACATGCTAGAGCAAAGTAGATCAAGGGAGTTCTTATTTCTCACCAGCGAATATATCCTCACTAAGATTGATGACCTTGGAAGCTTTACTGACACCACCTCTGGTCAGATGAAAGAGTCTATCAAAGACATCTGGATGGCCATAGTGGAAGCGAACCCTGCATGAGTGCAAAAAAGGAAGATCACGTGTCACACAAGAGGTTCACACCCCCGCCCCCTCCTCGCAAGTTAGACAAGACCACAAGATTGACACAAGGATTAGTTATCAAGGCAAGGGCATAGATAAAGCCAGTCACTTCATTCTTCCAATAAACTTTAATCGACAAATCAACACAATAAGCGTGAGAACGTGATTCCGAATCCGCATGAGAGGGGGAGCTTACTTCAGTGGGTTTGCCAAAAGTCTTTGACCAATGGTGACAAAACTTGTCTCTTGATTTGACATGAACCATGCAAGTGATGAAACACTGAAAAAGAGAAGGGGGGGGGGAGGTTACAGCCAGAACATTATTTCAATAACTTCTCAAAACTATCATAACAGAACTAGTTGATTCATTTGATTGTAAATCAAAGGAAAGACATTAACCTTCCAGTGAATATATGCTCTCTGAGTCCTAGGATTGTAGGATATCTCACACCGCCATGCTTTGAAAGAAATTCTTGTAGCAAATTCCTCATTTTCAGGGCCTCTTCCATGTAGTTGTCCTACGTGACGGGGGGGAAAAAGAATCCAACAGCAACCATTACATCCAAAGTCATGAAAACCCACATGACAACACAATCAGTACAATTATCTTCTCACCTGATTCATATCTATTGTTTGCAGTCCTTCTCCCCGTGTGAAAATTATAGCATGATTCTGATTCTCAGGCTTACCTTCACCTAGGATAGGTTGTCCAGGAAGTTTTATCCGATAGATATCCTGCACATAAAAAGACACCTATTCGTTAGAAAGAAGATTGAACACAAGACAAAGTTTGCAATGAAATGGGCATTAGCAAGTAGTCATCTATGAAAGAAAGACATGCAAAAGAAGCGCAGAGAGCATTAAAAAAAAAAAAAGAAAGAAAAGAAAACAACTATTTTCCTTCAACACATCTGTTACGCCTGCGTTCGTTATATTACGTTAAGCTGATTATATTGCCTCCTTACGTTATAAAATTCGTATTTGTATAAATTATACGAATTAAATTATTGTTGATGTGCCTATGTGAACAATAATTTTATTTTAAAAAAACGATGTTATTGTCACCATTATTATTATTATTAATATTATTATTAGTTTTGAAAATCTTTCGATGATTTTTTAATAAGAGTTAGTAATGGTTATTAAAGAGTACTAAATCGATTAGGAACCCGAATACGATTAGGTCGTCAACCTTAAAAGTCGTTCGATGTTATTAAATCGAACCTAGATAGATTTGGGAACGAATAGTTGATAAAGGATTATATTATCGATTTGGGTTTAGAATTCGGGTTACGAATTAGACTAGCGGTATCGAATATGACTCAGCTTGGGACAAAAAAATAAAGTGAGGGAGGGCATTTTGGTAAATTGTGCGAAACCCCCTCTCCTTCTTCCTCATGCGCGACCCCCCCTTGACAGTCTCTCTCTTGCTCTCTCTGCTGCCCGTCCTCCTCTTCTCCTCTCCTCCTCCATTAACGCGGCTCCGAAGCTCAATTGGGCAGCCGATTTCCGCCACCCAAAACTGCAAAATCCCACCCATTCGACCACCCTCCAAGCTAGTATCAATTCGTGCGAATTTGGGCTGAAATTCAGAGCAAAATCCAAACCTGTTTCAAGCAGTTTAGGCGCCGAATTGAAGCTTAAATGCGTGCCCAGGTAAGGCCATGCAATTTAGCTTCTAGTTGCTTTCAATCTTCTATAAATTGGGGTGAAACTTCGTATCTACAAAAACCCAATTCGATATCAAGTTGATAACCGAATTTAGGCTTGTTCTCGGGTTCGAATTTTGGGAATTTGGGTGTGAATCGCGTGCTGCTCGTTTGACCACTGGGCAAGGTCGGAAAGTTGAGTTATTTGAGCCCCTAAAGTCGAGCCCACAACCGTGAATCGAGCCTCTAACTTGGGTTCAAGGTAAGGGTTCCTTTCCTCCTAAATTACTAATAATTTCAACGTTTTTATCGCAATTAGCTAGAATATGTTGAAGTTGAGCGTGGAAATCATGTTGGATGAATTAGTATTCACATTGACAATTTATAAGTTCGGAATTGATTTAGGTTAAATGCATGTCGGATTGATGCTAAATATTGATAACCTGGCAGATTGGAGGAGTGCTGGGCAAAAAGAGTGTTCTTTTAGCATAATTCAATTATTGGTCATTAGTTAAATTATGTTTGGAACCTAAGAATGCTAGCCGAGTGATTGAAATAATTATGGAATAAGTCGGACATTGTTTAAAATTTATTCGTAATAACTATAATGGAATAAGGTGCCTATGGATGTTAGTTTGTGAATTGGGAAACAAAGTGTCGCTTTAAAGCCTCGATTGCATCCGTTGGTACACTTAAAACACTATGGTGGTTATTAAGCATGAATGTTATATTGATGTATGATCGTTTATGTATTGTTCGTTTGTATGACAATATTGAACCGAGTATGATAGTTGGATGGCTAGAGGAAGAACTATTGAGTGAATCGAGGATCTTGTGGTCGTTGTGTGAGGAGGAAGTCCGAATTGTGAATTGCCGCAATCGTGTGGATTGCGAGGCCAAGTGTAGCTTATTCTGCTGAGTTGTGCTATGAAGTGTATGAATGTGCTATGTGTAAACCCCTTTTCCCGCATTGTGCTATGTGATTAATTCTTGAAATTTTAGACGTCTTTAAAAAGAACAGGACATTTAGAAAGCTCGTTTTATATGCTTGAGAATGCTTTTAAATGTATCAGTTGACTATTTGCGTGTTAAGACGTCTAAAATGCTAAAAAGGTCCTAAATCGTCGAACTATTCGGTTAGTGACTAGACTGAATAGTCGATAGGTTTAGGGAGTTTAAAAGCAAGGTAAAAGTGAGTTCGAAAATGATTTTAAGCCATCGGTTTGTTTATGACCCCTCTTTATGTTTAAAGGAATTTAAACGACTTGAAAAGGGCCATTTCAAGGCTAATTGCTTATTTAAATTTCTATTAAGTTTCGAGTTACAAGTCAGTAACTCCATCCTGTTTAAGGAATGTTCACGTTGAAAGCTTACAAAGAAAACCTCGTTATTGTATAAACGAGCCAGATGCTTACAGTTTTCGAATAGTAGTAAGTTTGGAATGTTTCAAGCCTTCAGTTTACTTACACACCCTCCCGTGAGTTCAAAAAGGGATTGAAACAAGTTATAAAAAGACAACTGAGGATTTTATTACGAATCTAGTTTGAATTAAACGCTAACTAAGTACTTTAAGTTCCAAATGGGTTTCGTTTTACAAATTAGTACGTATTACTTTTAAAAGAAGCTTTTAAGCTAAAAAGTGAAGTCGTTTTACATTTATAAGAAGCCTTTTAAGTTAGAAACGAAGTCGTTTTACAAACTGTCAAACGTATTACGTCTATACGAAACTTTTAAGTTAGAAACGAAGTCGTTTTTATGATTTAGCAACCCTGTTACGCTTATACGAAACTTTCCAGTTAGAAACAAAGTCGTTTTATGATTAGGCAACCTTCTTACGTTTATAAAGAGCCTTTTAGTTAGAAACTAAGTCGTTTTACGATTTAGTAAATGTGTTACGTTTATAAGAAATTTTTAAATTTAAAGTGAAGTCGTTTTAAGTATTAACCAACTTATTGCCTTCATAAGAAGCTTTTAAGTCTAAAAGGAAGTAGTTTTATGAGTTAATAAACGTATTACGTTTATATGAAGCTTTTAAGTTAGAAACGAAATCGTTTTACGACGTAACAAGCTTATTACGTTTTTAAGAAGCTTTCAAGTTTCAAAGGAAGTCGATTTATGTGTTAATAAACTTATAACGTCCATAAGAAGCTTTTAAGCTATTTACGAAATCGATTTACGAGTTAGCAAACTTATTACGTTTATAAGAAACTTATAAACTATTTACGAAGTCGATTTACGAGTTAGCAAACTTATTCCGTTTATAAGAAGTGTTTAAACTAAAAACGAATGAACTATAAACATTTCAAAAGGTTATGGTCGTTTTGTTAAACAGTAAGTTTTCAGCAAAATAAGCATTTGAAAAAGAGAAATGAAATACGATCTTAACGGCGAAGAAAGTGCTAGGCAATTGGCCAGAGGGTAGGAACTGGACTCAAGACATGAGTTATCTTAGTGTGAGTTGTTCCTGGAAACTGGACGCAAAAATGGCGTGAGCTGTTTTCCCCTAAAGAAATGTTAGAAACCGGACTCAAGATATGAATTATCTTGGTATGAGCTGTTCCTGGGAACTGGACTCAAGATATGAACTATCTTGGTGTGAGCTGTTTCCCCAGATAAGTTATGATGTGTGACGCGTAAGAAAACCTTGAGGGGACTGGACTCGGGATATGATTATCCTGGTGTGAGCTGTTGCCTCACAGAAGATAGTATCTAGGTTAGAGTTGCTCTACTAAGACGCGTTTTGGCCAAAAGATAAGTACGTATACCCCGGGGATAACATAGATTAAGAGTGACGATCTCACTAAATGGCGGTGTTGACCTCCCTAGCCAGCACAATAAGATGTTTTTATGCTATGAGTAAGTTTCTAATAAGTGAAAAAGGACTTTCTTTTAAAAGGAATACGAGTCTTAAGAGGCAAAGTAAGGCGTTTTTAAGAAAATAAGAAAGCTTTCAAATGCACGTAACCTGCATATATTTTATGAATGTATTCTGAATATAATTTACATGAATTTCAAGTGTAGTTGGTTACATCCTAGCAATGCAATGAACGTTTAAGTTTTTAATGGTGCATTTCTTACGAAAGAATGTTTCTTGCAAAGCTCTTCTTACCAATTTGGATGTCTCATGAGTTTTTAGAAAAGTTGTAAGTTTTAAAGAAGTTTGCATGACTTATAAGTTCTTGGCATATGACGTGAGTCACTATGTTTTTCCCAAATGTGTTTGAAAGCACAATATTCGTTCTTGTGCTACATGATTATGTGCTTGAATGCTAGTTAGAAAGGAAGGATGATCATTAAGGGCCTAGGAATGAGTTGAGGGGCTAGCGTAAAGTACATGAGTGGTAATCCCTCCTTGGGGACTTGATTGCCTAATATTATAGTAAAGTATGAACGCATGATATGTGACTATTACTAGTATTATTACCTGTAACTGTTTTAGTTTTAAGGAGTAGGGGAATTCTCACTGAGCGTGTGGTTGCTCACTCTATTACTCTTTCCCCTTTTTCCCCAGGCTTTTGTTATGACAGATGGAAGTCAAGCTACTTATGCGAGCTGGAGTTTACCCTTACTTGAAAAAGAGTAGAAGTAGATTCATGTGTTTAATGATGTAATATGACGTATTCCTAGTTTGTAAATGTTGCAACCTAAGTTTTCTGGCTCAAATAATTCATATTGTTTGTGAGTCGCCCTGTATGGCCGTGTGAGCCAACCATCTGAATAGTTAGCTGTCTTCTTGATTAAAGCTAGCTGTATTTTAGGATATGAACCCCCAGTACTCCGGATGCGTGATCGGTTGAGTTGTATGTTGGATTCCTTCTTTATTAATTAATTTTATGGTTGGTGTACTCCGTGCAAGTGACCCGTAGAGCTGTGGACTCCGGCGTGCAGCCGTTGAGCTTATTTTAGAATTCTTTACGCTTTTGATTAATCGCAGGGAATTGTTGTAAGGCTTTTAGCCTGAAAATGGTCATTTTTGGGGGGAAACTCTGTCCATTTTGTCCCAGAAATTAAGTAGGAAGTAACAAAAACGTAACGCTCCTGATCCTAAGGGCTGGGGGTGTTACAACGTCAGAACAGTGCCATGTCTCATTCAGTGACACAGATAGTTGACACCATCTGCTTAACAGTGAAGAATCTATTTTTTATAAGCCAAACTTGTTTAAACCAGATGTGCAAGGTGCTTTCACAGAATTTCAAAAAAATATATCAATAAGAGGGTGGGACTTCACAAAATATAATGCATAAAACCACTCAGATCGCTACAGCTTTTTACAACAGACTTAAACAATGCTAGGTTCTGCAAGACCATCACGTGTTTTTATGTCTTTATTCTCTTATCACATTTGCCTTCATTTTACATGCCAGCTATTACCCATGTTCAATACTCTCTCTCTCTCTCTCTCTCTCTCTCTCTCTCTCTCTCTCTCTCTGTGTGTGTGTGAGAAAAAGACACTTCTATTATAGTTTCCTTATGAATCTTTCAAGACTCTCATACCAGATCACTAGTATAAATATCAGAGCTTATAAGGACTATCAATTTCATTATATTATAGGCTCAGCTGTGGTTAATGGCAGGTACTATAGTACCACTACGGCACTACTTACTAATTTAGACATATTCGTAGTAATTATTATTCATCATTTCTTTACTTCTTCATGTTCCATGCGAGCAATATAATACTTTTCCTTTTTTCCTCCTTCGGGAGATCAGCCACTTCTATACAGAGGTTTCTGCTTGCAAGTATAATGTTACAGTCTTACAGACATCCTACACTTCCCTAGATCCTGCCCCAAGTGAGATGCACACTGGATTGGTGTTTGTTTTTAATGCAATGCTTAGCATCAAACATGAGAAGTTACCTGATCTAGAGTTTGGCCAGTCTCCTTGGAGTCACTAGATTTTGGCAAAGCTGCTTTCACAAGAGCAGAATAATAAACCTTCTTTGTCTGCCTGGACCTGTCTTTGCTGATCTCTTCTACCTCATCAACATAAGCCACACGGAGTGATGGATATCTGTCAAAAGAAAAGAATCAGATTTGCCAAACAAGAATATAAAGGCTGCTGCGCCATCCTTGGTAGTTGTCAAACAAAAGAAGACTAAGACTGCACCACGGGCACTTACGCCGTCATAAGCCTCAGTATGTCCTGTGCACGTGGGTTACCCGATCTTTTGTGAATCCCATACTGCTGGCAGGACACCACATAAGTATACTTCAAGTCAGCAACCGCTTGACAAAGTGCCCTTTCACCTTTTGAGTTCTCCTCAGTGTTTAATTCAATAGCTTTGTAACCTTCCATTAAGACTAAACACAATAAAAGAAGACTGAATCAATACTTATATTGGCTAAGAACCTAAGAACACCTTGTATGGCTTCAACAACAGAGAGATAGAATCCAAAAATCAAGTTCAATGAATATTATATTTACACCTTCTTACTAAAAAATAAATTTAATGGAAATATAATGGAACCCAGCACATACCGTCATCCTCAGCTATATCAAGGAACGCCTGAAGCTCCAAAGCTTTGCGATAATACATCATACCTCTAACTGCCATTTATAACAGTAATTTTGTGAGAACACAGGGATCATGAACAATGAAATGTAACCTCACCTTAATCAGTGCTCTTCAAACGCAAGCAACTTATAGAAATAAAACATACCAAGACATGAAAATATGTCACAAAGTCCTATTCCAGTATGAATTCAAATTCTGGCCACTATATGAAGTACACACATAACAGAAATGAAGCATAGTAGAAAAGAAGCTTGACAAGTATAGAGCGAAAGCACTGTACCAGTACGAGTCAGAGTTTGCCCTCGATATGACGCCCAGAGACGCAGTTCTTCTGCCAGATCTTCATTGTCTCTCAGCTCTTCCTCACTCCTACAATTGACACGTTCCAGAAAGTTCTCCCACTCATCTGTTTGCATTGAAAAGATCATAAAGCAATGAAAAAATTCCCATCTAATGGACAATATCTTCTTGAATTTTTCACTGATTATCTGATGCCAGTAATCATAGAACATAGGAAACCTGGGAAAATTTTCTGCAAGTAGAATATGATGGATACTCCATCTTCATTCTGTGTTTCTAGATCTTGCAACGAGAAAAGAACTTCTTCCGTATAGTACGGGGTCAATACACTGTAATTGATCAACACAGAAGAAGCAGAGAGTAAGTAAATAAAGACCATAAGCACAACCCCACACAACTAAAAATACAAAAGCTTCAGTGATGAAAAACTCCTTAGCGTTGGAGGCAGGAACGCCAGCCTTTTTTAATTATGCCTCATATTTGCATAGACATTTATCGACCAGCCCAAGTTTCCATGACAAAGGTAGAGATCACACAAATCAACAAGACTTCAGATGATAAAAACTCGGAACAGTTATCTATTAAGTAACATTGATATAGTAATTGCAAAATTTTGCCTCTCCAGGAAAACGCCATTGCAAATTACACTTCAGATCATATACTGTACACATAAATTCAGGCACGGCGATAGAATGCCAAGAAAAGTTATCTAAGTGCTCTATACTTACGAGAAAGAAAGCATGTTGCGAACTTTAGGGGCTGGTGGCATTTCCATGAATAGTGAATTCGAAAAGAATGAAAGCCGGCGTCTAGCATCTAGGTTCACTGGGACATCCATTGCAGACTCCTTCACAGTAAGCAGCAGGTACAGCCGTTTGATCTGCTCCACCAGAAAGATTACACTTTACAGCAACAAGGGCAAGCACATCACATGATCGGAAAATGTTCTACGACACAATACCTTCTCTTTCCAAGCTTCTGTGGCTGGTTCAATAGGAAATTTGATTGCCCCTTCTGCTGCAAACAGCTGCTGTTCAAAGGATGCCATCCCTTGATGTGCTGATCCTCCGTGAATTGACTCCAGAACACTTGTATCCTCCATTATATCTCTTGTCACAACCTCCAACATATCCTGAAAATAAATGACGACTTGATTTTTGTCTTCCAATTTGTTGTCCAACTGCAAGAATCCAAGGCATAGTTAATCCTCCAAAAGAAATATGCAAAACCCACCAAAATACAAACATGGAAGTTTCAACATGTAAGTTGGTACAAAAATTACTTACCAAGCACTTCATCAGCTTGACGAAGTGTTCATACAGGCTTGGAAGAGCACTCATCTTGTACTCAGTGACAAGTATACCGCCTTCTATGTGTTGCTCAACTTCAGTAAATATCTTATCTATGACGCTGGAAAAACAGAATACAAAATTTAAAATATGTCAAAAACCCCTGGCAATCTTCATTTCTACACTAAGGTGCACTATCCTGCCCAAGCAACACCAACTCACCTTTTCTCATTATCACCTTGGACCATAAACTTAATGATGCTTTTGAAAGAAGCATAACACTCACGAACAGCACACGACATATAGTGGTCAGCTCCAATCCTCTTTATCAACTCTTTATCCTTGCCATTGCTGTCCTTGGCCATATCTAGTGCAATAGGAATCTGGAAAGCACGAATATAATCAGTACGTAGATTAAAATTAGGGAGTTACTGCTAGTGCTAAAAGAATAGTGTCAAACCTTGCTTGCAAGCAAGAATGGAGGCCACTGAATCAGGTCTAAATCACGATCAGCCCAATACGGAACAAGCAACAAGTCCATCTCCCTGAATTCAAATAACTGTCAGACTACTGAATAGCAGGGACGTGGTATCTGAAAATTAGCTCAGAATAAGTCCACATTCAATGTACAACCATCACAAGTACCAAGTCCTCAAGTGCTGATTACCTGTTATTGATGAGATCTTCCTCTCTGAAACTCGTGATTATCTGGTTCCACAATTGAGCAAACCTCGCAGCCTCTTTCTCTTTGTTAGATACGACCTGGAACGAGCATAATACCTAAATCAGATGGTGTTTCCAGGGGGTTTCCTGACTATGAATGGCAACTTTACCCTGAAAGCAGTTTAAACAAAATGGAACACATATAGCACAAAAAATGGAACACACATAGCAAGAATACCGCCCTTCCCCACCATTTGCAGCATCTCGTGAGATCTAGATGTAAACATTCTTAACTGACAAGTATAAGCTTCCTGGAAGACCTCAGAGAGACTTTTTCACATGAGAGATACTTACGGGTGGCAAAGAGATATCATGCCACTATAGTACCAGACAAACAGTGATGGAAAACATAAGCTAAAAACACCATTCAAAAAAATAAAATAAAAAAAGAAAAGACTAACAATACACATCCAAACAAATAGAAAAACAGCTGAAATAATAAGAACTTACAGGTACCAATTATTTAAAAAATAAAGAAGGAAATTGAGATGATAAACAAAATGGCAGGCATAGTTCACAAGGAGGTGGCATACAAGCCGCTGCAGCAGAACGTTCAAACTAGAGTTACACAGAGCACATGCTAGAACTCAACTACAAGGAAGAACTATTATACAAGAACCTAGAACCCACACAGCCCTGTTGGCAGATCGAAGCAGCATACAATTGGTGACCATCCCCTCTCCTACGTCCATAACAAACACTCCCCCCCCCCCAAAAAAAGAAAAGAAACAAAGGCAAAAGAAACTGCATTAGGAGAGTCTCGATCCTCAATTAGAAATATATCCATATGAAACATGACATTTCCGTCAGTACATAGGAAAACAGATAGCAAACTCCTCGGCAACTTACATCACGAAACCGCCGAGAGAAAGTGGCCTTTAATCCTTTCTTTTTATGTTCACTTTTATCTGCTGGAATAAGAGATGCATTAAAAGCTCCAGGCAGTGACTGGAACCGTGATCTTAACATGCCCAATGTACGTATCTGTGAGCAAGAAATGACAACACATGATGATAAACGTAGAAAAAGGAATTAAATAAAAATTGTTTAATTAGATTCCAAGCGGAGAGAAAAATTGATCATCAAGTAGGGACTTTTTACTTCTCCAAGCCGACGGAATGCACCATAAATTCCTCCAAACAACGTGGAGAATATGGCATACCAAATCTGGGTATCCATGAAATAGACCTGTGCGGAACCAATAAACTAATCAGTACTAATTCATAGCCTTACTACAACCAGAAAAGAAAGGAGACTACAATAAAATTTAGAAGAAAAGGGCATAAACCATACAAGAATTATTGGAGCCCATAAAGCAATCACAGCACCAATATTGTTCCTTGCTGCAAAAACAGTAAACAGATAACTTACTCATAAATATAATTTAAAAAAAAAAAAGGTAACTGAACATGACTTCTGAAAAGATGATATATCATGATAATCTATTATATTTATTAAATAAAATTACAGCTACCTTGAGGAAAAAACTCATGCCATTTGAAACTTGTAATCCGAACTGACATGATATCCTTTGTTGGACGTACCAAGGGCTTAATCTGAAAAGTTAAAACTAGCACCCTGAGCCAGGAGATGAAAATAGAATGACAAAGCAAGTGCATGTAACCAAGATACCAATAGCATTGTATGAAAGTGAAAGACACCACCAAAAATAAAGAAAACACGCGCGTGCGCGTGCGTGCGCACATGCACACAAAGGTCTATGCCTATGGTTAGAACCAATTGATTAATTAGTTCAAACTTTCAGTCATATCTTAACAAGATTCCTCATTTCCGACGGTTTCCAATTGTACAAAAGGCTGGTCCATACGACTACGTCTGGATAACATCCGCTGCACTATTTATTTTCCATTACAAAAGTGAAGGTAAGAAGTGACTGTACAATGCTTGCGTCTGGCCAAAAACAAAAAACAAAAAGGATACTTTTTGAGAGAGAGAGAGAGAGAGAGTGAGAGAGAGAGAGAGAGAGAGAGAGAAATGGAAAAAGAAAGTTGAATATTCAGAAGGCACAAACCTCTATATAGTAACTAAATGCCAACTTCGTAACTATAAGGAGGATCCAGAATACTGTATATCTGAAAGCACACAAAAGCAGACATTAGGAATGCAATGACAGATATACTAAATCACACAATTTCAGTTCATTGGCTCGATGACTAAGTGCTTACTTAAAAAGTGAAAAAGCACTTTCATGCATTCCCCGTCCAACATAAAGCCGTGGCTGTTTAGCATCAGAGAAAAGATAGTTAGGAAACATAGTTAAGACGAAAGGGAATCACAAAAAGAGGGGAGGGCATAAAGAAAAGACGAAAATATAAAGACACTCCAGACAGCTGTGAGCACAGAAAGTGATTCCAAGAGACCCCAAACTCTTTCTTTTCTTTCCACAAAATGAAACATTTTGCAAGGAATCGTTAACAAAAAGAAAGATATACACATCTACATACCTGTGACCACCACATCAGCAGCATCACAATCTTGTAATCTGATCTCTCAAGAAGACGACGTATGAATGGAAAGAGAAACAGCACGGCAGAGAGCATATTTGGTGATAGGTAGATGACAACAGCCAGGAAGAACAGTGAAGGTGTATTTCCGTTGCTACCAAACCAACTTTTAATAGTTTGAGCAAATCCAGAAGGATTTTCCCACGAGTATGCATAGGTTACAGGCATAATTACCACCCATGCAGCAGCAGAGACAACCTTCAAAATGTATCTGAGCTTCACATGAAATGACATGGTGTACCTTGCTTTCCAACTGAGAACGACATCCAGGACAGCTGAGAATGAAAATGCCAACCATCATACAAGTATTCACTGCCATACAGATTTCCAAATAAACAAAGCTATTTCCTGCAGCTCTAATTCTTCCACAGTGCATCTTGCACTAGAAAGTAACTCAACCTACCACTCCCCCCCCCCCAACCCAAAACACAGCCAAAAAAATGCGCCCTGCTCCCCGATCAACAACCTACTTTTCTTTTTTGTCCTCCTTTTGTGAGTAGATCAATGTGTTCGGGCCCTTCTCAAGGATTTGGAAGGCACATACATACCCAAGAACCAATCACCACAAACTCGGTAGATCGGCACCACGAACTATGTTTTTTCTTTGAAAGTTGAATGAAGGACCATGTAGAAACATAGAAGGCCCTACATATGCATCCAATGATTGGAGACAGCATACTTGTGGCCTAAATTAAATAGCTATATCCAAGTTAACGGGTATGAAAAAGTAAAGACCTGAAAAAGAAAAGATCTAGAGCAATATTTTATCAACATTCTCATCAATATCCAGACAAACAAATCAGACAAAGGATCTTTCCCTCTTTACTGTGCCAATGGATGAGCAGACTAGAGTAATAAAGGTAACGAAATGTGACCCATGCTTGGCATAATATGATAAGGTGACTACACTAAATTGGGTATTTAGAAGGATTTCTCAAATTGATGGAGCACTAAAGAAGCACTTGGCATGCAAGCACAATTCTAATACAAAGTCGAGATTTATACACACTCTATGATGAAGGAATACTCCCAGTCAACATCAGGGCAATAATAGCATAAAAGAAGACATCAGACACCATACCCTACAAGGAAGAAATAGAGAAGTACCTCGAGTTCTGTATGAAATTAAGATCCCAATGGAACACATTGGAAAAATGTGACTAACTTTCAAAATATTGCAATTTAGCATGTGAAAGTTCAAGTCCATGGAGTATTAGTAGCTGAGATGAAGATGTTATGCTGGATAGGAAGCCAATTTCAGGATATAATGAGAAGAAGTGATTCTAGATACAACCTAGACAATTTGGACACATCAAGAAAAGGCAATTTTATTAAGGACATACATGAGCATTGGAATCAAGTGCTCCCAACCAGGAAGACAGAACTCCAGAGAATTCCCAGGAAGTCATAAGAGAGGACTTTAATTGAATCCGAACACTGTGACTCCCTAGAATTCCTGGTACAGACTAGATAAAGTGTCCCTTTTCTCTAGCTTTCATGCTTTACCCTATCCTAAGGACCTTTTTGCCTCCCCTACTGCCCTTGTTTAACGGTCCAACATATAGCACCCTTTCTCCCTAACCATTTCATATCTCCAGTGAACATCAAAGCACCATTTGAAAAAAAGCTCTTTGCTTGTTGTGAATAAGGCTATATATACTTTCTCTCTAGATCTCCTCCCAGCCAGCTGCAAAACCCGTGTAGTAATTCTTCACTGGCAAATAGTTAGAACTACATCTAAGTTCAACTCCGTAGAGAGGTCCATTCAAGATCAAAAATTCTCAAAATAACAACAGAATGGTAAGACACTTGCCCCCAACCACAGCAGATTACCCACTAGCTATGCATGAGTCAACCAGGAGTTTTGCGCACCTTACCTTGCCCCAGCTTCAATATTGAAGCTGTTATGAAGATGCTTAACACTTTCTTGAAAACATCTGCTTCAAAAATTACAGTGGGATCCCCTGAGCCATTCCACGCAACAATGATCATAGCCTGACAATTAATAGGATATTTCAACATTATAGCGCAATTTGAAGAATGGAATGGCAGCACTGAAATAGGATATAGGTAGAAAAAGTTGCCTGCAAGGCCAAAATGAAGAAAATCCACATCCTGTCAAAGCTTCTGAAGAGGTGCCAAAACGATCGAATTTCAACAAAATTAACTTTCCCAACCCAGCGATCCCTACCAACTTGTTTGTTCTCCTGAAAATTGCCAAGGCCTTCCGTAAGAACATCAATTTTCTTATACAGACAAGACTTCTCTCTCAATTCAATCAGCTAAACTAACATCTCATCAGTAAGATAGGAAAAGAGACCCCGCTGACATTCAAGATAAAGAGTCAAAATCTCCAGCTCTATGAGATAACCATGCAGAGAAATCATACCTCATTAACAAGGTATATGCATCATAGAACTTTTTATCCATCATTTTGGAGACCACATACAACTAATCAAGCACAAAGAACTCACAATCACTCCACATAAACAGAAAATATGTACCATAAGCTGCCTAGTTTTAAGCATTAAACAAAATAATAAGCCTCTACAAAACAAAACAGCGCAGCACTATGGTACTAAATAAGTTCAGCTGTAAGGAGACAATGTGCTGCTCAATTCCCAATCATGCAAGAACTCCAGAATCATTTAGTTCCCAACCCCTCTACTATGGGCTATGGCCAGGCTTTGGCCAGTACAAGTCATTAATATGCATAAAACGCAACCACCTAATATTTGTACTATCCACTGACTTCTTGTCTAATCACTTACACAGTCAAGAAACTATAGATGACAAGAAATTATCTAAAGGGCAGCCCGATGCACAAGAATCCTGCGTTCATGCAGGGTCCAGGGAAGTGCCCCACCCCAAGGGATGAATTGTAGGCAGCCTAACCTGACTTTGTCAGTGGCTGATTCCAAGGCTCGAACATGGCGGCTGTTTAAAACATGTATATGCTTCACATAATATATGGGTTCTATAAATTTCATACCAACCAACAAGACCTATTCAAGAAAAGTGCACTTTCCTAATGGTTCCATAATTGTGGGATACATGACACTATTAGGAAGTATGCTTCATGCAGTTGACTACAAAACCAGAATCACTGACTAAACAATGAAAAGACAATCAACACAGCAGCACCTGGCGGGAGGACCTACTCAAATATTTCAACAACTATTTCAATTGGAGGACATCAATCAAGATAAAAAGAACTGAAAAGCCCCCACTTCCATCAGAAATGAAAAAGGGATGAAAGAAGTCCTTTTTTTACCCCATTTCTATCTTGCCCAAACTGCTCTGGAGGCAAACAAAAGAAGTCAGCATCAGCACGCATTGGCCAACCTAACCGGAAGCAATCAACTGACCTGCAATTACATTTTAATATATTGAATACCAAGTAGTGTGAAACACATTTACCCCCCCTTCTCCAGCAGTGATATGAATAATACCAAAAGTATTCATTCAAATCATCATAGTTTCTCCATTGTGAATGCTTGGATTTCCCTTTTCTGCTCCTTGCTGCTTCCTGTATATCAGTGAGGTGGCACGACACAGTTTCTACGTCAGACAACAAATCGTTTCCCCACTCAAAGATGGGCAGCCAACACAATGGCAAAGATAAAGTAATTTCAAACCACCATGTATAAAACAGTACCTTTGCTATCACGTCATAAATAGGGGTTACAACTTTTTTTAAAAAGGCTTCCTCTTCACCACCATATGCTGGCTTCACATGCTCACCAGTCATTGGACTGACATTTCCAGAAAGCATGCCATAGAGTTCAAATGCCATCTACACAGTGTAATAAAATTGGTAACAAGCTCACCCGTATTCTCATACCAAGCTTGCTCAGCGAAAAAATAATAACACAAGGAATTCTTGCGTAAACATTTGTTTTGTTTATACATGCCCAAACCCATAATAGTCAGAACACTGGCAATACTTCAAACAGCAGCAGTAAGACAAGATTTCAATGTTGCTGCTGAATTCTCATCTGAGTCATCTTTGCCACTGTTATAATGTAATTCACTAATGAGAATCTGAAAAATCTATCATCTAGGTGGAAAAAATGTCCAGGTGGAACTCTGCAAGTTACGATTGCAAGTTCGCCATACTTGAATCGATTGAGTACATAATTCCTGAATCTATGATGAAACAGAAAGAAGACAGTTGATCAAGGCTCAAAAATATGCAGGTAGTTGAAGATGTACACTCTGAATGTTGACTCCAGAGAAGGGAACACACAGCGTACGCAAAAAGGTGCACATAAAGATATCTCACATTCCAATCAAAGCCTGCATCTCTTAATCAAACAAACAAACAGACAGACAGACACCACCACCACCCAGTGTGGATCTCGCTTTCTTGAGGTCAGAGGAGATCCAGAAGTAAACAGTCTTACCCTTGCAAGCACCCATGCAAACGGAAAGGCTGCTTCTAAGAGACCCCCAAAAAAATTAGAAAGAATTTTCTTGCGGTGTCTTGAAATCCTTTGAAAGCACACGCGAAAGAAGAGGCATGGGATAAATATATCAAGCAATATCAAATGGAAATAAAGATGGGTACATAACTAAATAAAAAGAGACTAGGTGTGGTGCAATGATGCTAAGTGAACCAAGAAGTTGCTAGAAATATCTTATGACATAATATACATGTCACACAAATCAATTATATGCTAAGTAACTACAAACTGGAGTAATGATGTGTATTATTTGAGATTTACGACTTTGATCCGAGACTTCTAAATACTTTTATCCTGAGCTATGTCCTCCGTAAATCTCAAGTGTCGCATGTCTTGCCTATTCACATCGTTCCAATTCTTATTTGGTCTTCCTCTACCTCTTTCATAATTCGGAATAACAATCCTCTCACAACTCCGCACGAGCGCATTTATAAATCTCCTCTTGATATAACCAAACCATCTGAGTCTAGCTACTCTCATTTTATCTTCTATGGGCGGCACCCCTACTTTATCTCTAATAACCTCATCTCTAATCCTGTCCAATATTGTATGACCAAACATCCACTTGATCATCCTTATTTCTGCAACTAGCAACCTTTGAACCTGGGTTTTCTTACTTGACCACCACTCCGAACTGCATGCCAGTCCTGATCAAACCACCATACAGTAAATCTTTCCTTCCAATTTTTCTTGGATCTTCTTATCATACAACACTCCGACCACATACCTCCATTTTTGCCACCCCACCCTTACACGGCTACCAATGTCATCGTCGATCTCTCCATTGCCTTCTATGATAGCATCCAAGTATTTAAATACCTCTTTCATCATTGTCGTATCACAAATGGTGATGTCCGAAACTGATTCTTCGCCTTCACTGAACTTGCATGTTAAATACTCGGTCTTTTTCCATCTCAATCTAAAACCTTTGAACTCAAAAGTATCTCACCACTTTTAAGCTTATCATTGACAACTCTATCTTTAGTTTCATCAACTAAGTCAATGTCATCACATACACCATGATGCCACATCCTAAATATCTTTTGTGAGCTCATCCAAAACAATAGTAAACAAAAAATGGTTCAAAGCTGATCCTTGATGCACCCCGATTTCAATGTGGAAGTCCTCTGCAAGCTCTATAAGAAATTAGCATGTTAGAAGTCTAAACTTCTATCTAGAGGGGGGAGACTGACCCTTTTGAAAAGCACTTTGTGGAGTCTGCCTATCTACTTTATGTCTTTATATTCACCATTCCAGCTAGCATCTCCAGTCGGTTAGAGAAAATCATGAGAGACTTTCTTTGGAATACCAATGATAATGGTATGGCCTCCACTGGGTCAATTGAGATAAAGTACGTCATCCTAAACAAGAGGGAGGACTTGGCATAAGATCTTTTCACGTTATGAACAAAGCTTTGAAGACCAAATAGTTGTGGAGGTTTGCAAAGGAGGATGATGCTCTGTGGAAAAATGGGATCAAGACAAAATAAGGATTGATGAGTTGGGTTGGTGGAGGACGAAGAGTTATTATTCTCACAGAGTTGGTTGTTGGAAATCTATCTTAGCAGGTCTTGAGCATTTCAAATCTTTAGTGCATTTTAAGGCGAAGGATGGCTCAACGGTTTTATTTTAGCATGATGTTTGGTGTGGGTATCAACCTTTAAAGACTCAGTTTCATGATCTTTTTAGATGCTCGTTTAAAGTATGTTAGGGTACAAGAAGTAGTTTCTTGGAATGGTGACAGAATTTAACATTTGTGAGGAGTTCTAATAATTGGGAAGAGGATAGTATCTCCGATTTGTTAGCCTCTTACTTGCTCACAAGGAGGTTTTGCACCAAGATAATGATGAGATTGTGTAGCAGCTAAACTCTAAGGAGTTCTTTACCATCAAGAGTTTTTATTCCGCACAATTTGAAGCCTTGGATGGTCAAGATTTTGCTACCAAATCCATTTGCAAGTATAAAGCTCCCACAAAAGCATGTTTCTTAGCGTGCGCGACCACCAAAGGCAAGATTCCTATGGAAGACATGTTTAAAAGAAGAAATTTTAGCTGGCCACGTAGATGCTCCTTGTGTTTGGAGGAGGAGAAAACAGTGGACCTTGTGCATTGCCAATGGGTTTCTTCAAATTGGGATTATATCTCTCCTCTAATGGAGGTTAGTTGGGTTCAACCTTCTAATGTGAGAGATATGGTAGTGGCTTCGAGAAAAAAGGTGAAGAATAGTTGGGTCCTTGGAATTTGGAATATGGTTCCTTTGGCTATTTGGAGGGCTACTTGGAAGGAGAGAAATCGATGTATCTTTGAGGGCAAAGCCTTCTCATTTCAAGATTTTAAGCTCTATTTTTTGAGGTTGTTGTATAGTTCAAGTGTTGGGCTCAACGGCAACAAAAATTTTAACTTTTTTGGCTTTTATAGATTGCATTATGCTGAAAGACAAAATGTTTTTGTAATTGCCCTTTTGTACATGGGTGACACCCCTTGGTGTCCTTTTAACATACCTCTTGAATACTTATCAAAAAAAAAAAAAAAAAGGTGTAAGTCCTTTGCATATCCGCCTATCATCCTCGCCGTTATTCTTGCTCTCTCATACATATCTTTAATAGCCTGAATATAACCAAATGGTACCTTTTTTTTGGTCCAACCAATTTCAAAGTACTTCCCTAAGTACTCCATCATAAGTTTTCTCATGAGCGATAAACACCATGTGCAAATCGAGATTTTCTATCCTTGCAGTATTCTATGGGACTTCTTATAAGATATATTACTTCTGTAGTTGATGTCGCTGCCATAAAGCCAAACTGATTCTCCAAGATCAAGATGTTCTTCCTTAATCTCTTCTCAATCATTATTTCCCATAGTCTTATTGTATGGCTTAATAGCTTAATAGTACCAATTCTCCACTTTTCTCCCATCTTTCCAGTCCTAAAAGTGACATTAACTAACTTCGTTAACCAAATAAGTCCTTTATCGCCCAAATATTTCTATATTTCTACAAGAGTACAATCAAGCCCAGCTGCTTTGCCCATCTTCATTCCTCAAAGCCCTAGCAATCTCATCCTTTGTGATGTTATGGAAAGCACTGAGGTTATGATGCCTCTCCAATCATGCCAATTCACGACTTTCAAAAGAACCATTTTCCTCGCCGCTTAAAAATTTGTGAAGGTAACTTTGTCATCTCTCTTTTATCTTAGCCTCCTCAACTAGGACCTTCCCATTCTCACCTTTGATACATCTTACTTCCCCAAGGTCCCTTGTTTTTCTTTCCCTAACTCTAACAAGCATAAAAATATCTCTCCCGATCCTTGGTCTCCAATCTTTGGCAGAGCTTTTCATAAGCTTTATTCTTTGCTAGTGTGACTCCTTTCTTTGTTGGTTTATTGACCATCTTATACTTCTCTTTGTTAGCCACTATTTCTTCTACGGATATGCTATCCCTCATGGCGGTATATGCCTCATATGTTTTTCTTGACTTTCTCCTTAACTTCGTCACTCCACCACCAAGCTCCCTTAATCTTACTCCCATTCCTTCTTGAAACTCCCAAGACGACTTAGTTGAGCCCTGAATGCATTCTGCCATTGGCTCCCATATTGTGTCTACATCCTCTTCTTATTACCAGCACCTTTCTACTTTGATCTTCTCAGTCAACTTATCCGCACCTCTTAACTAAGCGATATATGATAAACTAAGGCCTTATTCTCCTCGCCTTATTTTTTGAAGAATAAGTTTAGAAAAGTTCAATTTGGAATAAGTTTAGTAAATAAGTTTAGAATAAGTTCAAATAAATTAAGCAAATAAATTCAGAATAAGTTCAGCTCAAAACAAATTCAGTATATAAGTTCATAACAAGTTCAATATATAAGTTCAGCAAATAAGTTTAGTTCAGAACAAGTTTAGATAAAATAAGTCGAAGAGAACAGGACCTAAATAGAACAAGCATAGGTTTCCGGTTATCCTAATAGCGTATTTAGCAGCAACATGGCAAATCGGTAATGTAAAACTGAAAGGCCAACAAGCGAAGGGGAATGGCCAAAGGGTACATCACAACAGCACATGTAAGTTCAAAGCACACTTAAATCTGCTCAGGAAGGACCTTAATTCACTAATCTTAGTTTACTCTCGATCTATAATATTAATTTGTCTCCTTGTTAGGGCCATCTTTCAATGAATTTGTTACAGAGTAAAACATTAAAAAGGTTCAATGTTAAGATACCTACTGCTATTTGAAAGGATTCGTGAGTTTTCTCCCCCAAGATTCAGACATATGAACTAATAAAACACGCCAATTTTCAAGCAACTTTAGGCTTGCTTAAGTTTAGTGCACAATCAAGGCGATAAACTTGAATATAGGTTTAGATCGAAGTGCAGAGCCAAAACCTAGGGAAGTAGATAAGCTCAGCAAAGACCTAAAGTTCATCTTTAAAATAGCAGTAATAAATCATTCCTCATCATCATTGGTGTAGGAAGGGCATGCAAGATTGGGAGATGTGGCAAACAAGTTTTTATTTGATTTCCAAAGTCTATACGAGTAGAAAACGTGACCCAAAAACTGAGATGCAAAACCTGGTGTGAAATCTAGTGCTCTCGAAGACATACATGATGATAAATATAACAAAGGCATTCCGGCATGAATCTCAGGTTTGCAGCTTCCCCCCATATAAGCAGGTAAAGCCCCATGTACAATAGCTTACGTTGCTGCACCTCCTGTTGTATTGTCGGCAGCCTGCAGTTTATTAAGTAGTCAGCCAATAAATCTAATACATGTAAACTAGTTTAATTGGTAAAGTCCTTGGGATTGTTTGTACCAAAAACGGAACACCTAAGTTCAAATCCAACTTACATTGACCTTCTGTACCTTCTTTCCATACAATTAAAAAAAAAAGTTTTTGGAAAAACAAAGATCATACAAAGCAAGATAACCAAATCATAAGTATGCTAAAATATCTAGCAATTTTATATTTTTCTATGAAGGCACCTGGGATTCATTTCAGGTATGCCAGAACCAACCCCCCCCCCCAAAAAAGGTGGCTAGGCAACAAGAAGAAAGATCCAAGAAATTCATAACAAGCGGGCTCCAAGGATTCAAAATGTGGTTTCAATTGCGCTACAAGCCTACAACAAAATCGTACTAATGCGGCAATGGCTTTCCATATCGCCGTTGTTGCGAGGTGGAAACATGGTTGGCCCGAATCCAAAACCTTTCCAATGCAGCCATTTGGCCAAGGAACGAACACATTTTGAATCCACACAACAAACACTGGAGAAGCAGAAACATTTCAAAGCCATCAAAATGAATAATTTTGATTTCCATCATGTTCATAATCGTTGAAGGGCAAAGAGTCAACACAGGACTTATGGAAGCAGCTTCTAGTTAAGAAATCTCACCAAAGACTGCTCTTGCGATCCAAGTACTTGCACCATTTTTTGTAGCTCTTGAAAAGCTTTTTCATCACTTCTGTCAATGCACGTTCATCCAACTGAAAAGAGATTATTTAGTCAAAGGAATGTAGAAGAGCTAATATTAGCAGAGTAGAGTGTCATTGCACCCAAACAAAAAATAACAAACAAACAACAAGTCTTTAGAGAGCTCAGAGAGAATTGAATTACAACCAAATCACTCTCAAAACTGGCAGTTTCTATGAAATTGTCATCTATGCAGACTGTCTGGGTGATGAAGAACTATATAACGAGAGGGAATTCAAACAGACAATTTAGAAAAGGAAAAGCCAAATTTCAGTGTCTTAGACATGTTCTAGAATCACCTTTGGATGCTGATCAGGCTTTGGAAATTGTCGTATGTGCACATTAGCAAGTAACAAAATGAGGTGCTCTCTTTGATTCGCGACATTATCTTTCTGCATATAAGTTCAAACAAAAGATTATCAGTGTCCTTGGTATTGGAATTGGAATTTTACAAAGAATCCCTTCACCCAGCCCATCATAATTTAATTAAATAAGAACAAACAAAAAGCTGGAGCAAAGCACCTGAAACCCGAACATAGCCTGAAGCCAGTCTAGAATGTCCTCATCTTGCTTTTTCTTGTAGCCCTTAGGCCATGGAAGGCCCCTCGTGTTCCGAAGAGCAACAACAGCAGCTTGAATCTGCGAATGGATTGTCATGTCAAAGAGCCCAGAGAACACAAAGAATATGAAAAAAGAGATGAAGCGCTATTCAAAATTTTTTTAAAAATAAAAGACCTCTGGAAATCTCATAATTGGCTGATTTGCACTGTCAGGATCAAGAGGAAGAATATTATAAGGAGCATAAATCTCTGTTTTCTCAGCCACTTTATTGTGTGTTTCCATGATCTGCAAAGCATTGAACCAGAAAGTAATTACTAAGGTTTAAGGTGGTGGAAGAAGCTAACTGCATCTATGCTACATCAAGTCATTGCACCTCACGGTCAACTTCCAAGTGTTTTGTCTGGGTAACTGCCTTCAGCACCTCAAACAGAACATTAGCTGTTTGATACGCTTTAGTGAGCTGAGCACTGAATATGGAATCATTTGTTAAGGTTATGGTCATAAAACATATTTTCAAGCAAAACAATCAACAAACAAAAACATAAAGCTTTAGGCTTGCAATTTTTCTCCCTCCCTGCATAACAAACTCACCGGTCTGCCTTGTCAGCGGCATTTTGCAAAGCTTGGATATATTTTTTGTAATAATGCTGATAAAAGCTCTTCATTTCACGAGCATCACTCTGGTTTACTCTTCCCATTAACGTTGGATCATGCTCCTGTAACATGCAGACTTAAATGTAACAACAAAACAAAGTCTTGATTGCCACATTGTACTAGGAAAACTAGGAAAGAAAATTTTTGTCATCAGTTGCAAGAACTGCTCAGACAGGAAATTCCTCATCGAAAACATCCATCATTTTTTTTAAACCACCAAAAACATCCATCATATACTTTCAGTACATGAATCAGTTTCAAAATTTTAAAACAAAAAAGTTAAAAGACTACAGGCCACAAAAGAAAACAATAATTCAGAGTCTTGAGAAGAATATATACTTTAATATATCAAAATAGCAAAAACACATAAATAAGAAAGAAAGGTCTATTTTCACAGACTTGCATTTTACAGTGCAATATCCAACTATGAAAGAAATATATACTTCTAGAAGGAAGGGAAACCGATGAAGTCAGATGGGCTTCATAAGAGAAGTTACGGGCAAAAATAAAACTTATTCAAAGTTCCAGGTGCTCAAGATTTATTCATAATTTCACATTGATAATAGCAATCCACTAAGCCAACAAGCAGATCCAATACATTAAAGCTTCTTATGATTATCGTTCCCCACTAGATCAGATACAAGAGAATTTCTTTGATAAAAACTCAGATATACATCGCTGAACAAAAATGAAATTACCCTTTCTAGCCTCTGAAGAAGCGCGGTTTTAAATTGTCTGACTCCACGACCACTAGAAGTTGGGTCCAACTTGTGCGCTTTCTCAAATGCATAGAATCGACCTGCCAAACCACCAATTATCAGACATCAAAATGGAGCAATGATGACAGTGTTTCATATTAGTAGACTAGTAGTCAAAAACTAGTCAACGAAGTCAAAATAAGTAAAGTGCTAAACTGGTATTAGGGGAAAATACAATGAAGGAATAAAATCTTTGCTCCAGCCAAAAGAAGACATCAGCATTTCACATGTCCACATAGCATGAACTTTTTTAAGAAAAAGATCTTGAGCAAGAATCACTGGAAAAATAAGAGCAAATCAGTATCATGTTTCATAAAATGTAAAACTCCTCAGAAAAAGGGAGTTCAAACTAGGGAAGAGCAACTTCTGCATTAGGACTAAGTACATAATAAGCAAAAGTAAACATACGACTTAGGACTAAGTGAGTAATAAGCAGAAACTCAACCAAAACATTTGAAGAGCCGTTTCAAACTTGGTATTTGAAAGCACAATGCAATCTAGTTGCTGAGATGATCCAACCAAAAAACTGAACATTAGCAATAAGAGAACATCGTATCAACTACTTATATAGTTTAAGATCATATCAAACTAAGATATTACTTCTCATAGAGAAGCAAAGTAATCCTCCTAAGAAGTCCAGGGAACTCAAGATGATATGGACTCCCAAATAAATTACAAATGATGAATGAATAAGTGGGGCACATACCACACATTATAAGTTTGGATATCATAAGCACGGGTTTAAGCCAAATATAGACTTTTTACTAAGAAGGTACATTAATCAATAGCTTTTACATACAATTAGAAGGAGATGTGATATTCCAAGTTCCAACCATACAATACATGCACCCATGAGGAAATAATCGAAAACAAACATACCATACAAAACATGAGCTTGGTCCGGATATAAACATCCTAGCAAGACAATACGTGGATCAATGCGATGCTGCTAAAGATAAACTATGCTACTCGAGCTCTTTGTTCCACAATAACATCCCATATTCCCGCGTCCAACCCTTATCATGCAAGAGTTGGACGTTACAATGAACTTGGCAAGAAGCTACATCAGGGTACCAATAATGCAATATGTCAGCTGCGTTACTTGCACTCTTCACTCCAAATAGAAATACCAAATTCAACACCTTCGACATTCCTAACAATTGCAACTAGAAAAAAAAGAAAAAACGGAACATAGAAAGAGAGGGAAAAACTGTCGTCCCCAAAAACATTGGTCACTTTCGACACTTCAGGATCTGGGTCAGAGCTAGGCAATGCTACTGCCATTCCAAACCAGTCAAACTAACATAGACCCATAACTTCCTTCTTTCCTTGTCAGCACAGTCAAATCAAACATGCAAAACCAGCAACCAGAACCACAGACCTCGTAATGCCTAAAACACCAGCTAGATGCACCAAATAACGCACCCATTTGGTAACTAGCTAGTAACTCCACACCCTTCTACATGTCACAAGTCTAAATCTAGTTACTAGCTACAGCAAAATGTTCAAAATTACACCAAACTTACCCTTTAGATCAACAGAAACACCAAAAACAATTACAACAACAATTTGGAAAAGGGCGTGATCATGCACATACATAGATAAGCAACCCTGGGATTATGCTTTTCTACTTCATTAGCAACACGAAGAATCGGCGCGATCTCGACAAGAGAAGACGGCACTACTTCACTGTCAAACGCTGTCTCACCGAGGTTGCCCACCGTCTGTGTCCGCATCAACCGCCTTGTCGGCGGCTGGTCGGACCCTCCTCCGCCTCTTGAAGAAGATGACATCCTCCTATCAAAACCTAATACCTAATATATCAATCAACAAACAAAACCTGCAAAATACCAAGCAACAAATTAACATCGGTCCCTAAAATCAGACAAAAATTAAACCACACGCAAATCTCAACTCAACCTAAAACCAATGCAATTACCTTGACAAAGAATAAAGTAAGGAGTTCACTACTAGTTCATCATAATACGAGCCAATCAAGATGGTACAACATCTGCGATGTTCGAAGGTGGAAAATGGCGCTTGTAAGCAAAAAGCATCAAGAACAACACCCAAAAACAAGGCAAAAAGCTCGGCAATCCGTGCCCTAGGAGAGATATAGAGAGAGAGAGAGAGAGAGAGAGAGAGGTGACCTTGGATTTGAAGCTCGTTGGACAGAGAAACAATGGGGGTAGAGAGAGAAAGCAAAGGCAGGTTCAGGACTACCGATGATGGAGTAAAGCAGGCAGCTTTTAGACTACAGAGTCACTGATCCTTGGATTTTAGCGGGATGGTGGGTCCCACTTGATTGTACTCTTTACTTACCTATTCTACCCTAGCAAGGTTCTCGATATTACCATCATACCACTGTGCTTTCTATTAAAGTGGTAGGGCAGGAGGGGGTAGTTTCTGTAAATAAAACCCAAAGGCGGTGGGGCTTTTGGACCAATCAGTTGGCTTTTTCAAAAAGTCAAAAAGATTCCTCGGGTGTAGACATGCAACAGTACCGTTTTAACGAAACTCTTTTAGACTTTTTTGCCCTTGAATACAGCTTCGCTTGATCGCAAAGATTCTGTAACTTTAACCTAGACTTCTGAAGGATGTAAATGTCAATTCGGATACTCGAGACCCCATACGATGTTTTTTTGTTTTTTCCTTTTTTTAACAGAAGTATGCCAACAGTCCCTTAAATCTCTCTGTGGGAGATAATTGTCGGATTTTTAAGCATTAAAAATTAACAAATTGTATTTTTTTTTTTGACAGTCTTTTCACAAATAAAAAATATAAAAAATGACAAAAAGCATAGTTTTTCAGTTTTACTGTGTTCGCAGAGACGCAGCTGCCACCAGTAAAACCTGGTTATTAGCTGAACCTATGGAACTCTTCCTCAATGGTTTTTCTCATAGCAAATGTGCAAGTGGCTTATTCATAGTTTTACATCGAAATAAATATCCTCTGTTTTTTATGAGGGAGAAAAATCCTCCTAGATTCTACCCCCCCCCCCAACCCCAAAAAAAAATTCAAACTAGATGTTATAGTTGAAATTGTTCTTCAAGCAATTGGAAATGGTATTATATTATACTAAGGAGGGAAATATTATTAGATATATGTAGACAGCTTCCATCATATTTTAAGTATATTAGGTATGAGCAAATTTGTATGTACACTTTAGTTTATGTAGTAACATAAATCTCGTACACTCTAACTTCTTTAATTGTCCTTTTTGTCTTTTTGAAAACTGACACTTTTTGTCTTTCTTCTCACACTTTCGCTTCCTCTCTATTCACATATTGAAACAGTACAAGGATCTTTGAACTACACCGCAAAATCAAATAGAACGCGGGCACAAAAAGTGACGTGAAAAAATGATTCACCGTCGAAAGCATGTGAGCATCAAGCTATTCAAATATGGGTAGTTTTCCGTTATATTGTTTGATTCACCTAAAAGTCTCAATTTGGAGATAAGGTTTGTCATTCTACTAACCTTTTTGAAGGTGCTAACTAGATGATGCATTCTCTTTGTTTCCAATGATTTGTAACATTTGATCCAAATAGTGTTGTTGGTATGTCATGCGGGTGAGCCTTGAATACCTCAAAGACACGTTTAATGGTTTCGAAGAATATGATGTTTAGAAGACCATGCTACCCATCTCTCATCGGTTTTTGACAAATATGGAAGCAGTTCTTTCAATTTTCTATTTTAACGAACATTTCCGCGCTTTACAGTTGACATACAAACAATTGCACTGAAACATTTGTTCTTTATAGTTCTCTTCAATGGAATCTTGACCTCAATCATGTGCCTTTTCATATGCATGTTGTCTTGTCATTAATTTATTGAATTTATTTCCATTGTGATATTGTTTCAATTAGGCGTTTAACTCCATATTGTATTTATCATGCCATAATCTATCCTCAAGCTCATTAGCCCCTATATGGGGTGTTTGCATGTGTGTGTGCTGAGTAGTCCATTTGAAATACAATACTATGCTTTGAGATTTGGGTAGGTCTCCCAAAATTATTTGAGTTAGATTAATTATTTTTTAAAAAAAAGAAAAGGTAGTTATGGGTTGATCGAAGTCGCAATGGACAAGGTTTCGGTAAATTATTTGTTGGGAATTAATTAAAGCTCAAGGGATTTTGAAGCCAAAGATCTACTTGGTTTCCACCTACTCAGGAAGTTCTGCATATTTTTCGAAATTAAGGTCCTGCTCTTTTCGTAGTTTAATAGACACAACCCACTTCTTCCCACTGTTACCCACTCCTTCCCTCCCTTTTCCACATCTTTCAACACTTAAAAAAAAAAAAAAAATCACTCCTCCCCACTCTCACCTACTTTCGCTCACTCTTTCCCACTCCTACATATATCTATTATTTTTCATATTTTGAAAACTTTTATAATTTATATAATTGTGCGTACGAATAGTCTGATAACAATTATGAAAATTTTTATTTATTTTTCAAACGTTATGGAAATATTTGCTGGTCGTGCCGGAAATTATAGATGATGTAATTTTCGTTTTATATATCGAAGAAATAATAATTTTTTCTACTTTGTTAAGCAAATGTTAGTTTTTGAGACTAGTAGATATTTTGGGTTTGATTCTGTATATGGAAGAAATACTTAAATTTTTTTGTGTCTTGGTTACGAATTATTTGTTATAGGTTACCAAAGCGTTGATGGTTGTTCTGTATGTGTAACAGATTTATTTTTCGCTCATCGTAATTTGTAGCCAAATTTGCAGATGTTTTTTTCGAGCATAATGAAGGAACCTGTAAATATTGTTGGCGTTGTTTGTAATTCGTGACAGGAAGTACAGATATATTGTACGTGTATTTTGAGCATATTTTTTTGTCGTGTACGTTAGTAATAAAATATTGGAAGTTCTTCACACAAATTGCAGATAATTGTTTTCTGTGTACAGAAGGTTTGTCATTTTCGTCAAAAAATATGGGTTGGTAAATGAGTAAAGTTGGTTGAGATTGGTAGAAGTGGATTAATGTAGGTTAACGTGTGTATTTTTTAATTAAAATGGGTTGAAGTAGGTTAAAGTAGGTATTTTTTTTGTTGAAGTTGGTTGAAGTGGGTTAAAATTGATTAAAGTTGGTTGATTTTTTTTATATGATGGATAAAAGTTGGTTAAAATAGTGAAAAATTGGTTGAAATTAGTTGAAGTGGATTGAAGTTGATTAAAGTTGGTATTTTTTTTATTAAAGTATGTGAAGTGGGTTGATGTGGGTTGCAGTTACTTGATGCTGATAAATTTGAATTTACAAACGAAAAGAACAAGGCCTGAACATATATGTATTCTTTTCATTGTTCGTATTTGGTTAATATATGAAAAAAGCACATCCGAAATTTGTTTTACGAATAACAAAAATGACAATTTTTTTGAGGTAACAATAGCCATGAAACAGTATTTCGCATCTAAAAAAACGCATAATTTTTTGTTCAATCAAAAAAGGATTTTATCATCGTCATCGGTAATTACCATCACAAATAAAAGATTATATTAAAAAATAAAATACATAACTTACATCAACTTTCCTACTTCATTTAACTCCTTCCTACTCCTTCCCACTTCTTCCCACTCCTTCCCCCCTTCCCCACACTTAAAAAAAAAAAAAAAAAAAAAAACCACTCCCACTCACTTCTTCCCCCCTTTCTCACTCTCACCTATCCCACACCTGCAATTTCCCAACGAAAAGAATAGGGCCTAATATGGAATGAGATTTTAGTAAATACAACTAACTTCTATAGGTAAGATGATTTTGACCTATATGTGGCATAACATTGATGACAACCTAAATATATAAGTAGATATGTGCGGCTAGCCCAACGAGGGTTGCTTGAAGGTAGAGTTCAAAAGTGCATAGGTTTACTGTGAGGGTGTAATTTTTCATTTCTAATAGAGAGAGATATAGTTGTGTGGTACGCTTAGATAGAGGTTAAGAGGCGTGTTCAAATTTCTGATTTTTGTCAAAGTCGTTGTAATCTTCTATTGATTAGTGGATCTTGTGTGCGTGTGTGTGTCTATGTGTATGTGCAGTATATGGGAACACTAAATCATTTCAAATTTTGTCATCTTTTTCCCCCATCTTGTGCCCTATTTTTCAACCCTTTTTGTGTGAACCGACTTTATCCCAACAATATGTTGCATCCTTCAGTGACGTGCAAGCAACATGCTTATGTGCTTTCCCCGGCTATTTTCCTCTTCGATTTTGTGCACGCGACGTGGAAGACAAAGTGTAGCACGTTTTAGTAAACTTGGTTGTTAAGAGGCACTAAATACTAATAAGTGCACATGCTGACTTTTCCAACTTCTTTCCACGGTAGGGGCCCACTCACAGCCTCATTAGATAAAATATAATGATGTATTTATTAATTAGGTGTTAGGATTAATATCAAAGTAACAGTATAGCGGAAGCAATAGGATGAATTAGAAATTCAGAAATCAAGTGAATAACAGAAAACAGAAATAAGAAGACAAGAGATTTAACGTGGAAAACCCAAATCGGGAAAAAACCACGGACGGCGACAGCACCAGAATAATTCACTATGAGCAGGAAGAATACAACACGATCACAATCACCACAGTGATTTGATCTAAGAGCAGAATTACAACCTCTCTATTGTAATCTCTCACAAAGTACTTCTACCTCTCAATGTATGTATGAGTACTGGAGATATGGAGTTATTTAGATCCTAGGCTTGACCCCCTTTATATAGGGTCTAAACAGTAGGGGTTTTCCCTTTAAAGTAGAACCCTAGCCGCCAGGAGGAATCCCCCTCGGAGACAGAAACCCTAACCGCCATCCGAAAGAGGCGGCGAAAAGACACGTGGCACGACTGTGCCACGTGGCACGGTCACCCAGTGCCACATGGCACGGCACCCCCGTGCCAATTTTCTGCCTCCCTCGGCTTGGTGCTCCTTCGTCGTGGCACGTCCGTGTTCGCGCAGCGTCGTCCCACCGTGCCGGTACTCGAATTTTGGGCCATAAAACCCAACAATCTCCACCTTGGACCAAAATCTTCAATGTTCAACTTTCCGTCGCCGTCGTCTCACCCCAAAGGGTGATGCCCCCTATGGGGCTATGCCCCGCAGGGCCCTCAAAAACTGCGAATGCCAACTAAGTCCAAGCAATGCTTGAACTTAGCTCTGGGAGATGACTTATATGAACTTTCCTTCATATAACCTGTCACAGTAGATGCCTGCAAGACATAGAGGCCTCCTTGCCTCAAACCCTTCAGCAGAATCCTACTACCCTTTGAGACCTTCAGAACTCCACCTTCAGCTGAATATTTGCACCCTTTGGATTCAAGGGTGCCCAACGAGATGAGGTTACGCTTCAAGTCAGGAACATGATGAACATTCGATAAAGTCCTGACAACACCATCATGGGTCTTGATTTTAACAGTACCGACTCCAGTTACATTACATTGGGCGTTATTGCCCATGTGAACAACAGTTGAGTCAACTGGATCATATGTTGAAAACCAATCCTTGTGAGGACACATATGATAGGTACACCCAGAATCAAGAATCCAATCAGAATCACTCCCTCTTTCAGTAGAGGTAGCGAACAACACGTCACCATCAGAATCAGATTCAGCAAATGAAGCTTCAGCAGGCTCCTGAAGATTATCTTCCTCTTTCTCCTTCTTCTTTTGCAGTTTCCAGCAGTTAGCAATAATATGACCCAATTTACCACAGTAATTGCAGGTCTTACCAGCATGAGGATTTTTAGACTTAGAACGGTTCTTACTCCTATTACCGTTCCCCTTTTCAGTTGTTGTACCCCTTACTGCTAATCCCTCAGCAGAATCAGCATGAATGTCAAGATCAAACTTCTCCTTAGACAACAGATTTGACTTAACATCTTCAAACGATATAGTATTAGAATTACTATATAGCATAATCTCCTTAAAGTGTTTATAAGAAGGGGGTAACGACACAACAAGCAAAATAGCCTTATCTTCATCCTCAATTTTCACATCTAGACTCTCCAAGTCAACAAGAATAGAGTTAAACTCATTCAGATGCTTTTGGACAGGGGTACCTTCAGCCATACGAAAGGTATACAACCTTTCCTTCAAACGGATCTTGTTGGCGAGACTCTTCGTCATGTAGAGTTCCTCCAACCGAGCCCAAAGATCCACCGCAGTTGTCTTATCAAGCACCTCTCGCAGGACATGTGGTGCTAAGCACAACTGTATGGCTGAAACCGCCTTCAACTCCAGTTCCTCCCATTCGTCCTCCGTCAACAACCCACGTCTCTTCTTTACATCTTCAGCCCACTGTTCTTCTGTCATCTTCTCAGGTTTCACGTGAGGTCCCTTCAGAACCTTCCACAACCCGTGCTGAATGAGAACTGCTCTCATCTGCACCTTCCAGAGATTAAAACTAATCTCCCCATCGAATTTCTGAATATCTACCCTCATGATAGAAGACATCCTATAACCAAAGCTCTGATACCACTTGTTGGAGAGATCCAATGAAGGAGCCCACTTCAACCAAGGCCCATGGCAACAAGCCCAAGTGAGGTTCCATCCTAAAACCAATTGGCAATAGGAGGAGTAGCCCACTTGACTTATATACCATGACCCTTCTTCTCAAACTCCCGATGTGGGACTTCTTTACTCATGTGTGACATTCCCAACAATCTCCCCCTCACACATGAGTCTCTTTCACACCACATCAACGCACAAGCTCCCCCTTGAGCGGAAGCATTTACCAAGGTGTCAAGCCACCACCATCAAGAGCTTATCCACACCACCGAGCCACGCTGCAGCACACGTATTACCGCTCGATCAACACTTGCGTGTCATTTCACCAAGCTCATTCATAGGGTCCACCATGCCACACCTTTGTCGCCTAGCCGAACGCACCATCGACTCTGATACCACTTGTTAGGATTAATATCAAAGTAACAGTATAGCGGAAGCAATAGGATGAATTAGAAATTCAGAAATCAAGTGAATAACAGAAAACAGAAATAAGAAGACAAGAGATTTAACGTGGAAAACCCAAATCGGGAAAAAACCACGGACGGCGACAGCACCAGAACAATTCACTATGAGCAGGAAGAATACAACACGATCACAATCACCACAGTGATTTGATCTAAGAGCAGAATTACAACCTCTCTATTGTAATCTCTCACAAAGTACTTCTACCTCTCAATGTATGTATGAGTACTGGAGATATGGAGTTATTTAGATCCTAGGCTTGACCCCCTTTATATAGGGTCTAAACAGTAGGGGTTTTCCCTTTAAAGTAGAACCCTAGCCGCCAGGAGGAATCCCCCTCGAAGACAGAAACCCTAGCCGCCATCCGAAAGAGGCGGCGAAAAGACACGTGGCACGGTCGTGGCACGGCCGTGCCACATGGCACGGCACCCCCGTGCCAATTTTCTGCCTCCCTCGGCTTGGTGCTCCTTCGTCGTGGCACGTCCGTGTTCGCGCAGCGTCGTCCCATCGTGCCGGTACTCGAATTTTGGGCCATAAAACCCAACATTAGGTAATATATAAGAGGCAAGAGGCAACTTTAGAATTCAACAAATATGTGGCATGACAATGTAGAATAAGCATTACACGTGACAAATACCGCTTTGCCTACTCTCAAATTATTCGCCACTAGGTGTTGGTGAAAAAATCATATGCGCTTAATAGTGCATGATGTTACGATGTTCTACTTAACCCCACTTAGCAAGATGACTGGCAAGTTAGTGTCTACGATGAAAATTTGTGATATGTTATGCTTGACAATTCCTCAATCTATTTGTAGATGCATGCAATCTTAATTTAAAATTGCATTTAACTTGCTACTGATTCTTAGATTTGCATCGAATAATGCTAATACTATATTGCATGTCTTGGTAAATTTAGCATTTTCTTGGGAAGAATAATAAGAATAATCCTTACTATGTGATGGCAATTGAAAAATTAAAAAAAAAAAATGTATGCCTTTTCTATGACATCTGAATTTGAGCTTAATGAACTCTTTTTGTTGAGGATAATGAGCCGATAGTAAGTGAATGACAGGATAAGTATGATAAATCTTGAATGAAAGAACCGACAAATGTCGCATTGTATGGGATTTAAACCCCTAGTGTCTCTTTCACGAAAGAGAGTTCTTCCCCTGATGGTCCAACATATGGTTTTCAGTGCGGTAACATTATATACAAAAAAAAGGGGACATATCTTTATTAGATCAACTATTATAAACACAAGAAAACATAACTCCTTGACATGACCATAATACTAATTCACTTGATCGTCCATGAGCTCCTCTTTAACGTTTAGGTGAGCAAAACGTTCTCTTCTGTTGGTTTTAGTTGTTTTGTCATCATTAATATTGGATTTAACCAATAGCCTATCATCCAACTGAAGAGATTCAGGAATGACTGTCATTCCAAATGTAGATTGTGCAATGCGCAAGTCCCTTTTCTTGATTTTACCTTCGCGCCTTTTCTTCCGATCAGCAACAGACTCATCTTTGTAGTGTTTGTGTATGTGTGCTGCAAAGCGGTATCCACTCTCAAAAATGATGTGACAATGAGCACAAGTGTATGGGCCATTCTTAGCGTAAGGATGACTTTTATGCCTTGCAATAGACTGTTGACGTCTTCGTGCTGGAGAATTCAGATCAACCCCGTGATTAGGGTTAATTACTTGTGTCACATTCCTTTGAGGTGCAATAATGCTAGTCGCAGGAAGGACTTCATAATCCGCATTAAGGCTAGCCAGAAGAAAACGATTTATAGAATTATGATCACGCAGTTGGGATCTTGCGTTCTCTGTCAGTGTTGGGAGATTTTGAAGATGACTAAGAAGATTTCTTTGAGAAAGAAGCTTATTTTCATGTAATGTTTCATTTCGCCCATCAAATGCAATTCCTCTTTTATTTGGTGGGTTCTTCGTTAAACTTGGAAGAGCTCGAAAATGATTGTGCTTCTCACTAGGAAGATAGCTTGTTAAAAGATTGAAGAAATTGAGATTTGAATTGCTTTGAAGATGATTGCTTTGAGATGATGGTTGTCCTTGATCTGGCTTAATAGAAACTTTTTCCCTATAATTTGGGATGCAACTACCAATAGCATGTGCTTCCAAATAGTTGGTTGATGAAGGGGTGTATTTGGAACAAGATTCAATCAAGTGACAACTACTAAGGATTTTAGGGCAACATTCTAGTATAGTTTCCTGGTTTGAGGAGGTGACTGAAAATGGTTGATTGAAATTTGATGTTGTAGTGCTGATGATGTTCTTACAGACAGGTTCCATGCTCGATGAAGGTGCATATGAGGTACTTTTTGTATATTGATAAGGAGTGTTATTGTTTAGAAGATTGATATCGATGGAAGAGTTATTTCCCATGATGATGTTAATGTTTAGAGGGTTTTGAGGTTGCATTGAATGTGAATCACATGTGCTATGAATGCGGGGCCCATTAGGCACCATAAGATTTGATCTCATAATCCTTCCTTCGTCTACATGATGTAAGCTTAGTTGACTAGGTATTGTATAGTATGTAGAAGTAAGGTGTTCGGCTGAACCAAGAGATAGGTTAACATCAACAGTGCCATGACGGTTGACAAGATCGGTCTTGCCTAAACTACAAGGGTCGATGGTAGAGGAGGCTACTGCAAATGAGAGTTGACCAATTGTGTTATTAGCACCTTGGCCAAATGGATTATGGTTATTGAAAGAATCTGGCATAGGGACGGAGACAGAACGACGTTAAAGAAGAGGAATTGGTAGAAAGTATATGATGTTAAAGAATAACGATGACTCGATGAGCTACTGAAAACTATCGTGGCCAGACTCCTCTTTATAGATGCCTGACCCCAGAGGCTTTTGAGTAAAAATCTCAAGCAGATCATGGCAAATGGGCAAGGATTCGTTGAATGTTGGCTCACTTATTTGTTATAGAAGAAAATCACCAAAGGATTTTGTATAAAATAGGAAAATCTACCTCATAAGGATATACATGGGAGTACATTTAATGCTTTCATTTGGTGTTCACATGGAATTTCAATGAAAATAGGGTTTATAAGGTAAGAAATATGTGATTCCATTTGCCCAATATAGGTAATTTATCTGCTTGTCTTTTCGCGCGAATTCTGCATTTGCAAGCATTTTGATTCTCAATTATTTCAGGGCCTTCTCTTTGTCCCGATTCCTTTACGTTAATGCGATGTGCGTCTAAAAATCGATCTTCCTTAATTTGTTCATTCACCTGTCCCTTTGTGCACGATCAGCAATAGGCCTCAAGATATGGCAAAGAATCTTACGAAATATTTTCCTTCTAAGATGGTTTCCCATGTTGCACGATTCATATTCCCGCAAATCTAGTTAATTATAAAATGAAAAAGAAAAAAATCGTGAGATGTGTTTAATCGAATCTAGGTTGCACAGTAATTAAATAATATGTGAACTTTTAGCCAATAAACATTTCCTTTCGTTGTAATTTTTTCAGCTAGGTGAGTTTTTGTATCTATTCATGTGAAAAGAGTTATCCTTACGTTGTTGAATGCATATGTGATATTTTTATGCTGCTATTAATATTTAGCCTTCACTCACCATATAATCATTACTAATAGTTGAAAGTATTGCATGAGAACGAATACACGTTAGATGACTTATTAGAATAAATTAAGGGGAAATAAGTGTTAAAACTTATCACATGTCCTTTATTGTCACGTACGATGTCAAATGAACTTAAAATTTTCATTAATTATTAATTATACAGTACTAAAAAAACGAGAAGATCATTCGATTAGGCATTCTAGGTTGATTATAAAATTGCCTAATCCAAAATACTGGGGACAAATTCCACAGTTGAAGTTGTTACAAGGTCAAGTTTATTAAAACTAAAATTTTCTTATTTGGTTAATGTAGTATTTCCTAGCTGTCAACGTGGCTGGGTCTTGTATCTTAGATTTCTTATCTATTCAAACAATGGCGAATATAGACATTTATGACATGCATGTCCATCCTTGAACTTCATCAGTAATATACACTATTCAAAAAAAAAAAGAAATCATGTAATACGTATTATAATAGTCTACTTTGTATATAATATATACATTTCGTCTTGCATTTTTTTTTTTTTTTTACGAGCGTTCCATTTTGTACTTCTACATTCGTAGAACTTAATATGCAATAATAATATATACTGCTCTTTTACGGAAAGAAAAATGATAGTCGACTACTTGTTTGTTCTTTGTGATTATGCGTATTTTGAATTTGATACATAAATTATATTAAAACCGTAAAATATTATAATTACCTACCATTTACTAAAGCCATTGGTTGCGTAACAAATCGTCAACATCAAATAATAAAACCTTAAAAAACAATCAACATTAAGCAATGAAATGAACATGCCGAAACATGAAATAATACTGCAAATAACTCAACAGAGTTTTTTTGATATATTTAATTTTATTTTATGTTTCCATCTAATTCCAACATCATCACAGCGGTGGTTTTTATATTTAAAAAATTAAAAATATCACTATGTGGACTGTGCATAATAAGAAGGTGCCCACAACTTTTTAGGTCAATTTTACGGGTGTTTATATATACTAATTTGCCTCGCTCAAAATAATACAGTATATTTTTTTGGGGGGGGGGCCCATCAAATAGATCCGCCAATGGTAGTAACCCAAATTATTGTCTACAGTAAGAAAAACATGCTACAAAAATTTGCCTGAATTTTTCAAGGTGATTGGAGCTTGTTAATCATTGGTCAGTATGTCCTTTTACTCTTACTTAACAATATATTATTTATAATATCACTTTTATCTGGAAAAAAATACATATTTCTTTTAATTATGATTACATCTTTTTATATTCTTTCCTCATTTTTTTTAATTAGAATCTTTTTCTTCAAAACATAGGGAAGACTCTGAAGGTTTTCTTTTGGTCAAGACAAATAAGACAACAATTTAATTTCATAAATTTTCTTTTAACTTACAACCTTTCATATGCTATCGATCATAAACATTTTGTGAAATGACACTAATTATATTGATCTACAAATTGTGCAAATGAAACTATGAACCATTATTGTACAAATTACAATTACCAAATTACAATTACCATATCGAGTATTGCATTAAAAAAATCAAATACTGTGCACAATTGGTATATTTTCAACGGCTTTTGCTGGATAGTAATCACAACAATAGTACCATCTCATACTTTAAAAAAAAAAAAATATTTAGCATACATTGTTCACTTAGTTCAAAATTTATCTGCATTTTATTCTATGTTATGTGCCATTTCTCGAAAATGTTCACTGAAAGCTCTAATGAAAATTATTAATTTCTACGCTATTTTTTCTCAAATGACTCACAAGTAAGAGAAATAAATTTGGGAGTAAGGAATGAGAAGGATGCTACATCCCTTAGTACTTGTGTGGTTCTGATTGATGAAAAGATAATATGTTGTTAAATTTATTCCTTAAAAAATAATAACGCATAAAAATCTAACAAAGTATTATATCATTGAAAACATGTAGATAATTTTTTTAAAGAAAAAAGAAAATCATAATTTCATAAAAGAAGTCTATATTGTAGAATTTTGACCATATACAAAAAAAAAAAGCAAGAAATGATTAGAAAAAATATTTAAAAGTTAATACATATAGCAAGCTCGTGCAACACATGACTCTAAAACTAGTGTGTGCGCATTCGCGCGCGCGCAAGCACACACACATATCTATGTATGTATGTATGAATGTACATTGTGTATATATGCATATGTATATCCATAAATTGATAAACGGGTGATGGTTCGGGTGATGGATCGAGTGGACCATCACCTGAATTCGACTTGATCCATCACTCGATTATCCATCGCGTAGTTACTTCACTCATTTAATAAGATTTTCTCATGATTTTTGGATTGGGTGAATTGGATGTCCATTGAATTCAGGTGAAGTTGCCATGCCTGTTAATTCATATGCTACAATTAGTTAACTTATTAACGATTATTATTGTATAATTTTAAAATGGGCCAATGCAGGTTACCTGTGGACCAACTTAACCCGAGCTATTTTCTACATAAAAAGCCGGACCCAGACCACTTTGTTACGAGTGAGCCATGATTCCATCTAACCCATTTCGAAAACAAGCTGACTCTAATTCAATCCAATCCGATCCGTTGCCTATCCCTAGCCTCAATGCCTCACATCACCAAAAGTTCACACAATTTATGACAAAAACATGTAAGATAGACTAAACATTAAAGCCCAAGATAAATGGACCAAAATCAATCCCACAACCACAACCCGAGCAAAAGTCAGTTCTCAACCCCCTCGGCCGATTTTCCCCTACCCCACACCCGCCCAAAATTCAGCCCATGGTTCTCTCTCCTGCACTTCAATTTCGACAAAACCAAAGCGTCTCCCACTAAACTCGTTCATTAACGTCGCCAGTAACAAACACTTCCCCACTCTGACACTCACTATACGCTTCCCAATTGGCAGCTTCGAGCTCATCGAAAACCCCTATTTTCTCAATTGGGGTTTTTTGTTGATCCAATTTCTTCGTTTTCTCTCTCCCAGTTATCAACATTGGCTCGTCGGTAAGCTCTTCTCTGGAATTCTTTGCTTATTATTGCATTTTCGCTGCCATTTCGTGCTTCGTTTGGGGTTCTGTGTTGAGATATTTGCTCTACTTTCATTTTTGAATGATTAGTGGCATGCAATCAGTTTGATTATTGATTATCTATGTTGGATGAATGTCGACTTGTTTAACTGTAATAGAGACCTCCAAATGATCGGAGGATTGAGGTTCAATCTTCACCCCTTTTATGCGCTTCTGTTATTGATTGAACTTACTTTGTATGGACTTTCGTTTTTGAGTCTTGCTGATAACTTGCATTTTTTTTTCGGTTTTTTTTTTTTTTCCCCCCCATGGGATAGATATCGACAGGTTTTCGTAAGAGTGAGATCTGGGAAAAAAAGCTTTATGTTTGTACACTGAATTTGTATTTGATTGATAGTTTTTGCTTGAATATCTGGGTTTGTGTGCGCATTGTTGGGTAACGGAACTATGATGCTAGAATGAACCAGGTTTTTAAAAGGGGTAACCTTATTTTGAGGCGTGCGTAATGTTGAACATAAGCTCACTTTCAGTTGATCGTTTCTTAGAAGTTTGGTATATATTTGCTAATTCATATTTTGGTGTACTCTATTTGGCAGGTTTGTATTTGTCTTCACTAGAGTAAGGGCATTAAACATGGCAGCCTCAGCAGCACCTGGCTTGCAAATTGCTACAGCACGGCCTAGCATTGCCTCCCTTCACCCGCTCTTCAGAGCTGGTACTGCATTTTCTGTAGCTGATTTGAAAGGGGCATCATGGGTGAAGCTCACTAGCACAAGCCATATATCGTCATTACAACCTCTTCAACGACAATTCTCATCGTTGTCCATGAAATCTGGCAAGGCTGCCATTAGGGCAATGACAGAATCAAGTGAGAAGTCTGCTGCAGGCTTGCCCATTGACTTGAAAGGTCAGACTTTGTTTAGTTCAGGGCATGTTAATTCACTTTTTACAATAGGTGAGAGATATGTTGTTCCATGTGGAATGCGGATTTGAAAGTACTCTGGACTATTATCATTTGTCCAGAATATTGAGTAGAATATAATATTAGGAATTCATATTGAGCAAGTGTAAGTTCCTAAAGTAAGACTGATATAATTAGTTAGGACATGGTGAAGGACATACTTCACATACCTGTGGGAAATACCCCTTACTGAGCATGGAACTGTGGATCCTAATGATTACAGGGTCAGGGGGTGGTCAAGGATAACAAAACTAGCTGCTCTGAAGTATTGTCTCATTGTTTGCTAAATCATGTTATTTTTTAATTTGTTCTATATGCCCTGAATAACATTATGCACATGATGCTGTTATTAAATTTAAATTGAAATTATCTGCATGAAACTGACTTTTTGAATGGTTGATTTGGTTTGAGGATATTGTTTTTGTTAGCTGTTGCTATCCTTATTCCCTTCAGATAACATGGGGAAAAACCTTTGCAGGGAAGAGAGCATTTATTGCGGGTGTTGCTGATGATAATGGATACGGTTGGGCAATTGCAAAGTCTCTGGCAGCGGCGGGTGCTGAGATTCTTGTTGGCACTTGGGTCCCTGTAAGTAACTTCTGATGTAGATGTCAAAAAATACTAAATCATGTTAGATAAATGAATTCATTCAAACACTGGTCTTTATAGGCACTGAATATTTTTGAAACAAGTCTAAGGCGTGGGAAGTTCGATGAGTCACGGGTGTAAGTGCTTGCAAACTGAGCCTTGTCCTTTTATTATTAATCATACTTGCTGTGGCCTTAATTAACTGTTGATTTGGTGCTTCAGATTGCCAGATGGTTCACTAATGGAGATCAGTAAGATATATCCTCTGGATGCAGTTTATGACAGCCCTGAGGATGTCCCTGAAGATGTAATGATTTTGCCTCTGTGTTAAACCCCCTTTTTGTTTTCTTCCATTTGTGCTCTATGACTCTGGCCATATTGTTAATTTTTTCCCTTTTTAATTACTCTTTCAAAATGACCAATAACAGGTAAAAGCAAATAAGCGCTACGCTGGGTCTGGCAAGTGGACTGTGAAGGTACCTCCCCTCCCAAACAAAAAAATCACTGCTCTTCTCTTCCATTGCATACTCGCATGTTGTTTGTTAGGGTGTAAGTTTCCATCTTGATTTCCATACATCATTGACGACATGACTGATACTCAATTACTCATGGCAACGGGCATTAATGATGTCCAAGCAAGCAACCAGGCTGACCTCAGGCCTGGGTCAATTCTGGGATGTCCCGCTTTGACCTCCCATCCAATTAAATGAGCCAAGGTTGGCTTATGGATCAATGGATTGGCTCTTCAGCCCGTGAATCTGACTGGAATTGGTTCATTGGACTGCTTCAAGACATTGGACTTATTTTCTTCCTTGTTCTGAACCACTTGAACCAGACCAGACTGTGCAGCTTCCAGCCTCACTCGGCTGGTTGAGCGAGTTCCACCTGGGCGAGCCTGCATGAACTGGACATCAGTGTTCTTTTGGGCCAGCTTAGCCGTTTGGCATTGGCTAAATAGGAATTGATTAATAGAATCGCTTTGTCTCTGGCTAAAAGTTCTGTTCATGGTTTGCAGGAAGTTGCTGAATCAGTTAAAGACGATTTTGGCAGCATTGACATCCTCATACACTCACTCGCCAATGGTCCAGAGGTTTGTTATTGTTGACCTTTGGAAATTCATATATTGCTAGCCATTACCATGTTGCTTATTAATTTTAGAACTCTATTTAGGTCACTAAACCTCTGTTAGAGACATCAAGGCAAGGATACCTGGCTGCTATATCTGCATCGAGCTACTCCTATGTCTCTCTACTCAAGCATTTCCTGCCGATAATGAACCCAGGCATGCTGATCCTTTTATCTGTTTGTATTGTCATTTTACTCTGATTCTGATGCATGAATCGTTTTCTTTTTTTATGAATAGCTCTGTTGGCCATTCTGGATTTTTATTGGGCGTTTTATTATTGACAGGAGGTTCTTCGTTGTCTCTCACCTACATTGCCTCTGAGAGGATAATTCCTGGGTATGGCTTTTCTTGGCTCACCTTCACCTTCACCCTCGCCACCCCTCCCCCCCTCTCATTCAAGTTGTAGATTCCTTAACCACGAAATAACCTATCTTACTGACATACCACACAGGTATGGAGGAGGGATGAGTTCTGCAAAAGCTGCTCTTGAGAGTGACACACGAGTGAGTATTCCTCCCCTTTCTATTTTCTCTTTATTCTGTAGGGGGAAAGCTGGTAGTGCTTCTTTGATGGTACCTCCAACCTCTTAATGACTGGTTTAGGTCTTAGCTTTTGAAGCCGGGAGAAAGCGCAGAATAAGAGTAAACACAATCTCAGCTGGTATATTTTTCCTCATATGAGCTTGTACTAGTGATTGTTAAGAGCTACCTTCCAATGATCAATGTCTGATCTATTCATTTATGTTTATTTTCTCAGGCCCACTCAGGAGCCGTGCTGCAAAGGCCATTGGTTTCATTGATATGATGATTGACTATTCTATAGCTAATGCCCCGTTGCAAAAGGAACTATCCGCAGGTAAGTTATTGTTCTTGGCTTTGTCCATTTTGTTTGATAGAAGGTTAACCAGTATAGATTCTCAAATGAGAGATGGGCCATTGGCTTTGGCTTTGCCAGAAATTTTCTGATTAGGCAAACTAAAAAAAATGCATTATATTGAGTTATGCATCTGTTAATTCCAACTGACAACCTAGAGAATGAATAATCACTACAGAGGAAGTTGGGAACACGGCTGCTTTCTTGGCGTCACCTTTGGCTTCTGCTGTTACTGGTGCTGTTATCTACGTAGACAACGGTCTTCACGCCATGGGTGTGGGAGTAGATAGTCCTATTTTTGAGAACCTTAACATCCCAAAAGACCAGCACTGAACTCAACAGAGAGCAAGCGCCTCCATTTTTGCGTTGAGCGTGAGGGTTAGTTCCGTAGTTGTGTGGTAGCCTAATTCTGATGTTGAGGATTATTGCTTGGTGCGGACAGCGACTTTGTTGTACTTCGTATCTGGGTTTTTTTTTTTTTTTTTTTTGGGTTCTCTTTGAAATTGGAATCTTCCTGAGTCTATTACCTCTCGTTTCACTTTCATGCGGTACTGTTCTGAAAAGCAAAAATCTTTAAGAACATTTTTCAAATACCATTATTGGCTAATTCATAACTTCACACCAAAGTAAAATTTTTAGTAGCTTCTGTGCAAATATATGCTAAAGTGGGACCTACACTGAGGTTTATTGTATGCAAATATATCAGTAACTTCCTTATAGAACCCCCCTCCCCAAAAAATTGTCTTATACATCGTGTCAGAGGGAAGGGGAAGGGGAAGGGGAAGGGGTTGATGCGTTAAATGTAACAACTTTATCTCTAATGATATAAAAGTTATTTGCATTAATTTTTTATTTTAATTTTGCAATTGCTTATCATCTACCCTCACACCATGTCAAACAAAATGGGAGGAAAAAAAGATACAAATCCCATTTTGCACTCAAAATATGTCACTTTCATTAATCCATCCAAGTGCAACTTCTCATCCAAAGCAAATGCTAAATGGAAGATGTCTAATCTTGGACATTCGCATTTGGTGCACTAGTTTCGTCACTCACAAGAAGTTTACAAATTTGTACAACACAAGATTGAATTCTAAAGTCACAACTCACAACACTAGTCACAGTCACAAAAAAGGTCAAGCGATGCTCATGCTCTCAAGTCATACCTACTGTTAGCATAACTCATCAACCTAATACTTTATACATGACTCATCAGCAAATTGATCAACCAACAATGTGAAGGTGAAGCCAGCCATGGGCTATCGCAAAATATATGAAAGAAATTACTGCTTCGAAACTACGCTTTTATTAGCAGAACCATCATTCATTCAAATGCTCAACCGCATCTCCTCGACACTTTTCTTGACGGTGAAGCAGGCAACGCAACTTGACCAACATGAGACACTTGATCTGCCTCTGAGAGAGGGATGCTCATTTGATGTCTATGAGGCATTAGCTCCTCTCCCTCTGGCACTACCTCCATCATCAACTGCAATTCAAAATCAGGTTAGAATAACATCACAACTGGTAAAAACTAAAAAGAATACAGGGAATCATGAACTATATAGCTGCACTAGATGTCATCAGTACAGTTACCCATTATTTTTTGTTTTTAATTATTTTTTATGCAAGTGAGCTGTAAATAATAATACAATAAAATTACATTCATACGGTGGAAAAGAAGAAATCAAGCCTACAATCTAATGTGCACAATGCACAAGACTTCAATCATAAGTACTAGGTCTGTTGATCACTTAATCTGTTATCATTCATGGCACGAGCTGAACTCTAAAGTTTCAACCTAGCTAGTTCTTCAACGGTCCAGCCCTAAACTAGCCCCTAGCCCATTCAAAACACAGGAACCCGTGTTACTAGCAAGTGGCAACCTGCGGAAATCGTAGATTTGTGGACTGATAAAGGATAAGATTCTCACCTTCCAGTCCTTGAAATCAAATCTGAAGACAAAATGATTGTACATGACTTCACCCGAAAGCACTAAATTTGATGGGGGAGCATTCCTCGGTGCTGAAAACATGAGCAAATATTCTAGATTAGAACCTAGGTGTAATAGAGAAGGAGCCAAATGTCTTCAAATACAGCAATAAGAGTAATATCATACCCACTCTATGATTCCCTTTATCATCAACGGATATCTCAGCTCGCCCATCTTTTACAAGGAAGGACAGAGCAAACAGGTTCTCTACCGTCTGTGCAAATGAAGATCGATTCAGTATCAGGTTTTCGAGCCTCACAGATTTTTTCCTTCTCAAAATATTGAACATGGTTGCCATGTTCTTGTCAGTGTCTGTCTTCTCTTCTTCTCTGGCATCATCTAGCTGATTCACAAGGTGAAAAATGAAGCATTTTAGTGAACAAGAAGCATCTAACTCACATAGTTCGCATTAATCACTCAACTTTCATGCCCGGAACAAAACTGACATCAGACATAACATTCACAACATGAGCATTATGGATTGGACTGAAGCCGCCCCGCCCCCCGGGTCTAAAGTCTAGATCCTCTCGTTACCGATTGATTACACCTGGTTATAACCTAGAAGAATGGTCAGATTTCAGCATGGACAAGCGAAGCATAACACAAAGCCACATAGCTATTCTTGAATGAATTTTTTTTTCCCCCTTTTTACAGAGGGTAAGCCTAGTGGGCTTGCAGCTGGGGAGGGGTGGCACAATACTGAACTAGGAAGCTTGGCCCTATCGCCGAGCCCACAAGGGGCTTCCTCAAGTTTGAGGTTCACTGCAATTGTATACCTGTTCAGGCCTAGCTGCAGTCCCAGTCTGCCTTCCACGCCTCCTCTGAACAGCAACCTTTCGTCGCCTCAACTCAGTGTTCATAGGTCCAATCCTATAACGAAGTTGAGAACACAAAATGCACCCATTTCACCTCACAACTAAACTCATAACTTTCAGCTTAAATTTTTTGGATGGCTTAGAAAGATCAAAAGCAGATTGAGATCAGAAAACATACATGGTAGAACAGCCAAGAGCTCGCTTGAAAATGGGGGAGACAAGCACCCCAATGTCCTTCCACTTAATCGAAACTCGTTCATTCTCCGTATTCCTCCGTCCATCAGATCCCCCAAATTCGTGGATCAAACTGGATATGAAATCAGAAGGTGTAAGCCCGTCCTTTGAGTGTGATTTTACTGTGGTCACTAAGGTGGCGGCTATGTCCAAGAGTGCTTCTGCATCTGCTACTTGCTCTCTTGGCTTTTGGACTGTAGTCCCAAGCAAAATGAATAACCAACTAATTACCCACCAAATGCTACTAAACAAACTGCTCCTATGTTTGGTCGTACTAATCAAAGTATATGATTAGTCTTTTAGATTACAAATCAATCATAAATCTTTGGGGGGGGGGGGGGAACTTAACCAACTGCATACTACTACTAGTCTCAAAATGTCTCGGCAACTACATTTCGCAGTCTCCAATGCAACACTTTAGTATTATGCCTTGGCAAAAATTACAAGATTATTTTCTTATGAAAGCTTCTTTATTTTTTTTTAAAACTAGAAATCTAATGGTGGTAGTTTTATATCATAAATTAATGTATTTTTTGATCAATCAGTAGTCCCAAGCAAAATGATGAATCATGACGGTAATGGTTCAGGTCATTAAATATTGAACCCAGAATCTTTTCAGTTTCTGTTTGCTGCCATTAATGAATTAGAACATAACTATTTAACAATCACACAAGCACTTTGCTAATATTACAAACCCAACTCAATAAAATCAAAAACCCAGAAAGAATTACCATGCTCGTATAAATCATCAACTTGTCTTATAATTCTCTGCAACTTGTCTGAATCACCTTTGCACAATTCCTCTTTCTCCTCTGTCCAAAAAGAAAAAGGACCCCCAAAAAATTCAGTCTTCCACCACATTCCAACTGATAATAATCTAGAGACACCCCCCCCCCCCAAAAAAAAAAAAAAACCCCAGCAAATTTTGAACCTTAAATTGTCAGATAGACAGACACACACACCATTTATGATAGTTTTGACTGCAAGGTACTGAGAACGGAGGACCCTACGCTGACCCTGGCCTTGGACCGGCTCGTCACCGCCTTCATTCCGGTCAGAGCCGGTCCGGGTCGACCGGCGACCGTTCTCGGCCGGAACCGGTTCTGGGTTGTTGCCTCGGGTCACCTTCTCACGCTTCACAGCCCGGATCTCAGGCGGGTTAATGGCTCTGTTTTCATTGATGGCCATCAATGGGTGTCGTTTGAGGCCTCTCGCCATTGAAGTCAGACAATATGAAGAGAGAGAGAGAGAGAGACAGTGTGAAGAGCGTTTCTAGAATTTCCGGGCAGTGGTGGTTGCTTGATAAAGATCCCAGTTTTATATTTTCCTTTTTTTGGGGGGGGGGTGTTTGTTGGAGGAGCGGGGTGAAATTTTCAATTTTTGGGGAGGGAAAAGGAAGGAGGAGGGAAGAAATACTTTGTTTGGGTTGGAAGTCGTAAACGTTAATTTTTCCCGCCCCTTTTGAGTGTTTTCTGCGAGTTTTTACAGCTTTTTGGGCCCCATATGGGAGGGGGGGGAGGTGAACCTAACAAGAGAGAATTGACAATGGATTTAGTACAAGCAATGAGTTTATGAGGGCCCAAAGTGAGCTTTTCTTGTGGTAATCCATTGTTAACTATTACTTAGTTGTTAATGACATGTTCTTTTCGTTGGTAAAAGGGTAAAGTAGGTTAAAATTTGTATTTTTTATTCAAATGGATTGAAGTAAGTCTAAGTAAGTTGAAGTTGGTTAAAGTTGATTTTTTTAAGTTGGTTAAAATAGTGATAATAACATTTTGAAAGAGGTATGTTGAAATGGGTTGAAGTTTATTGAAGTAAACTGAAGTTGGTATTTTATATTGAAGTGGGTCAATTGGAAAAGATCAACGAAAAGAACAGACCCTAAGTGAATTTTTTTTCTTTTAATAACAATAAAAGTAGTACAAACAAATATATAACAATATAAAAATTGAGTATAACAAGTGTCCTTTTACGATATAGGTGTTTTTTTAAAATTTTATGGAAACCCAGTAAACTATTAATCCACGGTCAGTTGTATTAATTTATTGACAACAAAGTTAGCTATTTGTGTACAAATGACTGGGAATGTTTTCACTTAAAATTGTACGCAAGACATTACATATTATACTTCGTTTGTTTTTTTTTTTTTTAAAAAAATAAATACAAGTCCTTTTAGCCAAGTTAAGTAACTTTTTTTATATATTTTTTAAGTTTTATTGTCTAAGACTTATGACTTAGGGCCTGTTATTTTCGTGAATCAATCCACATTTACCAACTTCAACCTACTTCAACCTATTTCAACCCACTTGAAAAAAAATACCAACTTTAACTCACTTCAACCTACCTCAACCTACTTCAACCCACTTCAACCAACTTCAACCTACCCCCTTCATAATTTTAATAATTTGTAAAGTATCATATGTGATTTAAGGTCTGTTGTTTTCGTGAGTACATTGAGTGGGAAAAATGGTGAAGTCGGTTAAAGTAGATTGAGGTAGGCTAAAGTTGATATTTTTTTTTGAGGTGGGTTGAAATAAATTGAACTAGATTAAAGTGGGTTGATGTAGGTTGAAGTTGGTATATTTTGTATGTGGTGAATTGAAGTAGGTTAAAATAATGAGAATGAAACTAATGTGTGATAATTTATGAACTTATCGAAATTTTGTGAAATTTTTGTTCATTTTTCTATTTTTATTTTTTATTGTTTATTTTTTAATTTTTAAATTTTTAAATTTTTTAATTTTTTAATTTTTATTTTTTTTATTTTTTTATTTTTTAATTTTTAATTTTTTATTTTTTATTTTTTACTTTTATTTATTTTTATTTTTTATTTTTCTTTTTTCTTTTTTATTTATTTTTTCTCTTTTACTTTTCATTTATTATTTATTTTTTTTATTTTTTATTTTCTATTTTTTACGTTGTTTGTTTTATTCTTTACTTTTTATTTTTTATTTTTAATTTTTATTTTTATTTTTTGAATAAAAAATTAAAAATTAAAAATTAAAAAAATAATAAATTACAAAATAATAAATAAAAAAAATAAAAAATAAGAACCAAGAAATTAAAAAATAAAAAATAAAAAATAAGAAATAAGAAATAAGAAATAAAAAATAAGAAATAAAAAATAAAAACTACAAATAAAAACTACAAATGAAAACTACAAATAAAAAATTAAAAATAAAAATAAAAAAATGAAAAATTGAAAAATTGAAAAAGAAAATCAAAAATCAAAAATCAAAAATCAAAATTGAAAAATGAAAAATGAAAAATGAAAAATGAAAACAAAATAAAAAATACAAAATACAAAATAAAAAATACAAAATACAAAATACAAAATACAAAATAAAAAATAGAAAACTGAAAAATGAAAAATGAAAATGAAAAATTAAAAATGAAAAATTAAAAAATTAAAAATTAAAAATTAAAAATTAAAAATTAAAAATTAAAAGTAAAAAATAAAAAATAAAAAATAAAAAATAAAAAATAAAAAATAAAGATAAAAAAATGAAAAAGAATAAACAAAAATTTAACAAAATTTCGATAACTTCATAAATTATCACACATTAGTTACATTCTTATTATTTTAACCCACTTCAATCCACCACATAAAAAATATGCCAACTTCAACCCACTTCAACCAACATCAACCCACTTCAACCTACTTCAACCTACTTCAACCCACCTCAAAAAAAATACCAATTTCAACCTACCTCAACCCACCTCAACCTACTTCAACTTACTTCACCCTTTTACCCACCCTATTTACCCACGAAAAGAACACGCCCTTATATATGTTAAAAGTATCACTAAAGAGGCAGCTTTAATTTGTACATGCATTTATTTTGGTCAACGCACATCTTGTATATGTCTATATGAGATGGCTTTCTCATGGAGATTAAAAGAAACATTTATGAAAAGTTAAATTTATGACTAGTAAGTAGGAATGGCAATGGACTGGATATTTATTGGGTTAAGCGGTCGATCCGTTTAAAATATGGCTAATAAAGGGCTGAGTCAGTAATGGACAGGGTCATTAATGGACTAGCCTATTAAGGCATATTAATCGGCCGGATTGGGCGGGCCTATTAGCGGCCTGTTTAGTGACTCATTTTTTTTTTTAACCTAATTGACACACTAATTTATATGTTCCAATTAGTTAACCTCATTACCAACACTTTGTACATAACAGTAATTATTATAGGTCGTTGTTTTGCGCAAGTTTGTTCCGTTTTTAAACGGACCCAAAGCGGGCCACCCACGAGCTGATTTGACCTGACCTGTTTATTAGCTTAATAGTGTATTTTCTAACTTTGAATTTGGATTAGTTTAATCTGGTTGGATTACAAATACATTAGTTGGAAAATTAACTAATCAAAAATACTCATTAGATACTAATCAGCAGGTCATAAGCAGGCTGGGTTCATTTGTCCCACAACTCAACCAAACCCATTAACAAATGTACTGAACCCAACTCAACCCGTTTAGTTAATGGGCTGACTCAATTCAGCCAAATCCAATCCGTTGTCCACCCCTACTAGTAAGTCATCAAAGCATTCCTAATAATATTGGAGGACAAAGTGGAATCTACATAAGTCCTAACAAATGATCTCCAATGGTAGGGCAATTAATAAACAAGTCCAGTGTTGAAAGTGGACAAACTCTCTCTTCCCTCCCCCACCCGGAAAAAAAGAGGTGGGGGGGGGGGGGAAGAAGAAATCAGCAATCAACAAAAGTAAATTACAAACACATCAAAATTTACAAAAAAGATAAAAGAAATATAATAAGGGGAAAAGTAAAGGACAATAAACAAATGAGATAAAAAAGAGATTTTTGGCCCAAAAAGAGTTTTTTGAAGCTATTAGCTGATTGACTCTAATAAAGTAGCTCTTTGTAATGTTTGCTTAAAGATTTTTTGTATTAGTTTTTTGGACCCAAAAAATTATTTTATAAAAAGCTCTTTAAAGTAACTTTTCCAAATAGTTTTTTTAAATTTTTACCACTAAATTAACTATATTAGCTATAACAAATTTTTCACAGCATTACTTCAAATGCCACTCATAATAAACAATTAATAAATACTTTCTAAAGTGATATATGCTGAGTGGCCATGGTGAAGTTAGCATTTTTTATTTTAATATTTTCTAAAATTTATCAAATGTTTTATTTTAATTTGTCTTATGCAATGGATAAGCATGCTTATATCACATAAAGTTTAGATATTATTAATAAGGAAAGTATGATAACGATGAACAAAAGTATTGTTATAACCAAACTTAGGAAATGTATGAATATAGTTTTTTTATGAATTCCTATTTGGAAGAAAGATGGATATATAGTTTATAGAGATCGTTATGTGAAAGCGAATAAGAAATTGAATTAAGGGTACAAGTGCAATTTTATGAAACAATTTTGTTACAAATAATTAATTTCACCAAACACTTTTTTTTTAAGAAACAGAAAATACAATCAATTAAGTCAAATAGTTAATACAATTAGCTAATAGCTAATATAATAAGCTAACAACTGATTGCTAGATAGTGCCAAGAGCTTCCACTCATCACCTAAACAAAACACTGTATGACATATGCTCAATCTTAAGGCACCAACTTGAGGGAAAAACAATCATTAAGCAAAGTCATTGGCACAATCGGCCACCATTCAAAAGCAGTAAAACACCAATTTTAATTTTAGAGAAATGACTAGAGCTTTTATAGTATGAAAGTTTAAAATAAAAATATAACCGATCAAATTTGAAAGAAGAAGCTTAGGAATGATATATTAAATTTTGGCATCAGCTAAAGGTAATTTATTAGTCAATACGAGCTAGAGAAAATTCAATTGCATTTATTCCTCATCCCCAACTGCCTATTTTATTTTTCCTCCATCTAAGAAGTTATCAAGTTTACAACTAGCAATAAATAAGTTTATTTCAGAAGCTAACTAAATTGGACGTATAAACTTCTACGAAATAATTTTATATTTATTTAAAATCAATTAATAACTCATCAACGTAAGAATGGAAGTATTTTTGACACAATAGTCACTGCGATCTCTATAAGAATTTTAAATTAGGCATCCCTTTAAATGATGTATGGCCCTTAAATTACTCTCATTTTTAAAAATCAACAATATTTTTGACATGCGTGATTATTTTATAATATTGATGCTCATACTAATATTTCCCCCATTAGTTGGTAGCTCCCTAGTCCTTAGTATCACGGATAAGAATCCCACATCAGATAAACGATGGGAGAATCGTGGGTTTATAAACAGTGGCACTGCACACCTAATCAAACCGACTTTTTGGGAAAAGAGTAATGACCTTATGACCAGTGGTATCAGAGCCAATCAAAACCCGACTTCGATTTATCGCCAAGTGATCCAATGGCATGGGGTAGGCAGGGGGTTTCATATGTGATAAGGACATCAAAGGATTAGGTAGGGAAGAAAGTCATAGATACGAATCATATATCGGATAAGTGATGAGAGAGTTATGAACTTATAAATGTTGACACTGTACATCCCATTAGACCAACTTTTTGGGGAGGGAGTAATGACCTTGTGATATTATATTCAAGGTAGTTCATCAGAAATTACATTTACTCAAAAAAAAAAAAAAAAAAGAGAGAGAGAGAAAAAAAGGAATTGCCCGCAAAAGAGAAGCGTGAAAAATAAAGTACGCCTAAAAAATACCTCGTACGCTTTTCCTGGGCCTTGGCTCACTCCCATTCATTAAGGCCCACTCGATCCAAAAATGAATAAGAAAACCCGCAGATCCTTGACCCATACACTAACCGGGTCACTTAACCCGTTATATGGTCCAAGATTCGCCAACCAATGATGTGGGCCCACGGCCGACGTGTACGGCGGGGATGCAACTCAACTGTCAAGTGGATTAAATTTGATTTCAATTTACACGAACAGGGTGGAGGATGATACGGATATTTACGAGGCAGCAATTATGATTAACCTCCAAGGGCAAAGATGTAAACTCACTCCATACCCCTAATCAACCAGGTATATAAGCAAATACCAGCCCCTTCACTCAAACACAAACAAAAAAGTCTCCTCCAACCCCTCGTCTCTTCTCCCCTACCTTTCTCTCTCTATCTCTAAAGAACTGAAAATCGAATTTTGCATCAACACACAACAGCACTGAACATAATAAGTTAAGCCATTTTTTTTAAAAAAGGAAAAATAGTAATCAACATCCAAAAGCCCTAATTAAAATTAAGTGAAATATAGGAAATGATGATTTTCATAAAAAAGGCGAGGGAAAATTAGATTTAGAAACAGTTTTTTCGGGGGGGGGGGAGATGGCGGAGAAGGAGATGGAGGAGACGACGTCGTTGAATGGAGAGGTATGGGGAACATTGGAGGAGCTCTTGCTAGCGTGCGCCGTCAACCGTCATGGCACCACCTGCTGGGACTCCATAGCCAACGAGCTTCAGAAACGGATTAACCACTCCTTCGTCTTCTCCCCTCACAACTGCAAGCAAAAGTACGTCGATTTGAAGCGCCGCTTCTCCACCGACGTCGCCGGCGGTGGCGCCACCGAGAAGAGAGAAATCGACGACGGCGAGGAGCTCTTGCGCATGGTGGACGAGCTGCGGAAGCTTCGTGTTGATCAACTCAAGCGCGAGGTCCAGCGTCACGATCTTTCGATCGTGTAATTTTTCTCCGTTCATCTGCCTTTTAAAAAAAAAAAAAAAGTTTAAAAATAGTTGCAGAGATCTGAGATTTTTAAATTTTGTTTTATTTTATTTTTTAAAATTCTTGAGAATTGGGATCTGATTTTCACGATGGTTTGTTGAACAGGTCGTTGCAATTGAAAGTGAGGAGATTAGAGGAGGAGAGAGAAAACACCTTGCAGAAGGTTGAAGAACCAGGAGGAGGTTCAGATCTGAGGGTTGAACCGGACGGAAATACTGCTAGAACCGGAGTCAAAGCCGGCGAACCGGAACGATATTCTCATAAGTTCGACTCGTTGGAGAATCGGTCCTTCAACGAATCCAACGAGCCGAGCCATAATAACAAAGCCGACAACAAAAATTCCTCGCCGGAGAAGGAGAGAGAATCAAAATCAAAGCAGCGCAAACCGGAGGCGAAAGGAGGACCGGATCCGGTCGAACCGGTTAAAGAGAGCGGCTCGGGCGCGAGTCGACACGCCGAGTTGGGCGAGTCGGTGTCCGAGTCGAAGCGGGATAGCGGGAAGCAAAGCAGTGACGTACAGAGTTCGTCGAGCCTGTCGAAGTTGAAGAAGAAACGGCGTCGTTTCGAGGGTGGAGGAAGCACCGATGACGAGCTTGAGGCTGAGAAGTTATCTCCCGCCAATAAGCGGATCAGCGTCAAATCTCAGCCGTTGATTCGGTTCCTTGAGATCCTCCGGTCGCACAAGCATGGCTCCATTTTCCAGCGCCGGCTCCCTAGCCAGGTAAAAATTAAAATGAAAATCCCTATAATTTCATTTCGTTACTGTCTTTTAACTTTTAATTTAATTTTCCGTCCGCCTTTTTGCATGCTCATTATTCAATTTATTCTCATTTTCATACTTCAACGGACTCAATAGTAGTAGCAGTAATAATAGTAATAATAATAATAATAATAATAATAGTATCGTCGAAACAGCCGAAGTCCGTGCAAGCAGGAAGACAAGTAGTACAACATTTTAGTTTTTTTTCCCCCTTTTTTTTTTTGAAAGAATGGGGTGATGAGGTTGGGTTAGCTAGGTCATACTCCTAACTAATTAGCGTAATTACTAACACTGAGGGTATTACTGTCAACTACCAAGTGAGTCAGGGCATTTTAGTCAGCCTAAAAAATTATTCACGAACTTGGTCTAAATTCTGAGCCCCGCGATGAGATTGGTGGTCGTTTTTTATTGATGTGAGTTCATTGCACGTCTCAGGTACAGGAGGTGTCTCAATCTATCCTGGACTTTTTGTTTTCCGTTGTCACATTATCCATGCATAACAATGTCCAAATTTATGTAATCATTTTTTAATCGACACATAGTTCAGACACTTTTGTTACTCGGTAATAGGCCTTTTATGGGGGATGAGATTGAGAATACAAATGGGATTAGTTGGTTGATAAATGATTTATGACTAATGGTTTCAAAGCTCATTGCCCTTCCTTATACATAAGTTTGCGAATTACTATACTCATTACTAATCGATTTTGAGTTGAAATCTCATTTAAAATTATATACATGGCTCTTTTGGGATATATTGTTAAAATCAAATAGGAGACTTTTTTTCTTTTTTTTTAAAAAGATTGTGCTAGGTCAGTCTGGCCATAGTGAGCCAATGAGCCATGCAAAGGAGGGCATTCCTGGTCATTGTGTCAATAAGTTGATTGTTGGGCTGCCTAATTTAAATTGGACGGCAGTGGGATAAAAAGTTCCATGGGCTCCTTTCTCTGGAGGACCCATTTTTTGTTTTCCCTTTTAGCCCCCCCCCTTAAAATTCCCGGTCGGGCAGTCACCTATCCCCGAGTGAAATGTGTTGTATTTGGTGACATAGCGTCTCTATAAATAATTAGAAGAATCACAGTGACCATTGACGAATATAGCATGGCTCATAAGTCAATTTATAAAGTATTATTATATGCTTTATCGTAGACGTGCGTTTAAAATCAGTGTTTTTAAAGGCACCAAATTAAATATATTCTGATTAAAAAAATCAAATGAAATCCATAATAAGGAGAACTGGACTAAATTTAGCACTTAGGCCTGGGATGTGGATAACATTTGACATAGTGTCATGCAGACACTAGGGTATAAGGAGTCGTTATATAACTGATTCGACACATATAATGAATGTTTATGGCTATTAGCTATTTAAAAAAAAAACACCCGGAGAGAGAGAAAGTTCCACGTATAAAATATAACTGCATGTCAAATGCAGATAAAATTTTGTGTTTTTTCAAAGTTTATGGGCAAAATTTAAAAAATAATTTTTGCACCACATTTTCTTTAAAAAAGAAAAATTGCAGTGTTTCGTAATTGATGAAAATGAGTTTATGTGAAATATTATGACCCTATTTGGCAAACAGCTGCGTTAGCTGTTTATAGAAAAATTATTTGGTAAAGTTAGTTGTTTCTAATAAAGATGTTTAGTAAAATTTCATTTATATCCTTATCTCTAAGTTACTTTTTAATAGAACATATTTTTTTATTTTATTGGTCAATTTCTTTTTAAAGTAAATTAAATTGGTATCATAGGTATAAATTAACTTCATTTGTGATCACACAAAAAAGTAGAAGAAAAACTTCATTGATAAAACTTTACTTTCTTATTAAATTCTACATAACTTGCATTCATCGTCTATCTTATTTTTTTTCAATTTGTACTTATGTAAACTATACAAATGTTTGATGACGTTATTTTGTTATTTTTTTTAATAAATTGAAATTGAAATTGATACTAATTTGTAATGATTTTATTTTCATTAGATTCAAATCATACAAAATATAGTATCAAATGTTATTATTTTTATCGATCCAAAGCTCATTGTTGAGGTAATCGGAAGGGAGATTGAATAATCTAAATTATAAATATTATAATATTATACCTTCAAAGGTGCGTGGTGAGAGAACCGAATAAGTCTGATATAATATACTAGCGAAATTAGAAAATCTACACCAAAAAGTATATTATTTGGTTAAGGAAAAAAAAAAATGCAAACAATGAAAAAGACAATGCAACTTCAATGATTTGTTTTTGCCTTCAAAAAAAAATTCTACTTTTGTTAATCTTCAAAATCTAATTGGGTTCAAATGCTATTAAGGAACACTTTATAATACTATATACTTTTTTTTTGTAAAATAATATTATATAAATAATTAAATAAAATGCAATGGTATGTAATGTAGTTTGTTTAAAATATTGGGTAAATATGTCATTTTTACAAAAAGTTCTTTTGAAAAGGTTAATGGAAACCGTCCTTTCAAAAAGAACTTTTTGGGACCAAACAGCTATTTATTAAACACCTGCTTAATTGTTTGATTTGATCAAAATAGTTAAAACATCCCTAGACAGCTCTTTTTCTTCAAAAAGCTATTTTTACCAAACACCCCTATAAATATCATGATTCGCCATGCAGGGTTTTGAAAGTTGTTATTCATCATAGGCCAACTAAGATGAACAAATTATGGCTTTGTCAACTAAATTTTAAATTTTCAAAAATTATGTCACCAATGATATTCAGTTGAAGTTGGAAATTTGTTTGTCACTTGGTATTATCAATGATAAACTGCAACATTTTTTATTTATATATTTACTAGTTTTAAATTTTGGGTGATGCATAGGCTAGTGTTAAATTCTAATTTTCAAATTTACTTGTACATAATTTTTATATAATTATTCATTTAAAATTTTGTAAAATGCAATATAACCCAATTTCTTCATAAAATAATAGTAAAAAGTATTCATTTGATTACTATATCAATTATAGGATAACTTCATAATGATTCTATGATAACAAAATTAATGAATAATAACTCATCAGTGCTCCCAAGTTTTAAAAAAAAAAGAATTTATGAACACAACATTTAATGACAACCTTTTATGCAACTCCAAAAATCAAAAATATAAACATATACTAGTGTGCATCTTGTGTTTGGCACAAACATGTGTTGACATTTTGTAGTGTTATTATCCTTTTAGGGTATTTGTAGTCTAGTCATAATATTGGTAATATTAATATATTTTGTAACTTATAGAACATTTTATTTTTCACATGTGCTTTGAATTTACATGCATATAAAATAATTGTGCATTATTGTTGTTTATATGTTGTGCATTTCTACCTTTTTAGTGTGTCTAGTGACATTATTATCGTTGTTATAACTATAATAATTTGCAACAATTTTGTGACTATTATTATCATTGTGAAATGTTTGTAACCACCAAAATAATTGCATAAAATGTTAATATTTTCATTCTTATTTTGTTACATAGCAAAGTTATGTTGAACTTCTCAAACCCTATAAATAATTGAGTATGTCAACCTACAATTATTATTATTCACTAATTAAATTCTATCGTAAAACATTTTTTACTTTTAAGACTTCTTTGAAGAAAAGATTACATTAAATACTTCTTATTATTATTATTATTTGTTGTTGTTGTTGTTGTTGTTGTTGTTGTTGTTGTTGTTGTTGTTGTTGTTGTTGTTGTTGTTGTTGTTGTTGTTGTTGTTGTTGTTGTTGTAACAATAACAACTCCTAGTGTAGATTTCATTTTTGCGGTGTTTGGAGAGATCTAGGTATAGGTAGCTTTATCCCGTTTAGGCATCTCTATCCTTAGAGACATCGATTCCAAATTAAATACTTATTATTATTATTATTATTATTATTATTGTTATTATTATTATTATTATTATTATTATTATTATTATTATTATAACAATAATAACTCCTAGTGTATATCCCAGTTTTGCGGTACTTGGGGAGATTCAGATGTAGGTAGCCTTATCCCGTTTAGGCATCTCTACCCTTAGAGACGCTGATTCCAAATTAAATACTTATTATTATTATTATTATTATTATTATTATTATTATTATTATTATTTAGAACTAACAATTAATAATCAGGCAAATGAGAATTAAGGGAAACAAATTCAATATTGATGTGATACTTTTTAATCCTATATCAATTTATTCAGTTTTATATGGTACATATGATATGATATGATATGATTTTAAAAAAAACAAAGTTTGACTTCTAGCATAGTAAACCCAATTTATTTATGATGCCTATGGATTGCATTGCCTATGAGAAGAAATAAAAACATTACATTTTTCGACCAAAAAAAACATTACATTTTTGATCATAGAAAAACAATAAATTGCATATCTATAGGTAAGGCGGTTATTATCTATCTTAGAGTACTATATGCTAGTTTAGATTTTTTACTTATTAGTGTCATAATTTTGTAACTAATGTTGGTATAGAATTTTACTTATTAATAATTTTGTCACTAATGGTAAGATAATTTTTTATTAATGATAAAAGAAGGTTTACAGAATAAACTCGTTATGATTTTAAAAAAAACACTAATGTAAGTATTACAGTCTTTTTTTGCTTTTATAGTTGACTCCAATTCATGATCCATCATCTAAACTATATATGAGGAGAGCGGCGATTCTATGAGCATTCTGATTTCTGAGTGGTGAGCCAATTTTTTAGCTCATCAGTGGGGCCTATCTCTACTACATCAGTTTATGAGCTAACTTTTTAGCTCACAATCTTTCCCTTCTCCAATGCAAGGTTCACCAAATAAAATAGTACCCATTGATTCACTTTATAACATACAACTTTATTTTTAAAATAAAAAAAAACTAACTAAAAATATTTAAAAAAATAAAGAAGCAAAAAAACCCACGAGTCGGCTCATGGCCCCAAGGCTCCTTGCGAGCCACGAGTCATGAGACATTTGTTGTAGGAAACCCCACCTCACCCCCTTTCTCTCTCATCCTTTTTGCCCCGCGAGAATACCGTTGGGGGTGGTCTTGTTTAAAGTGGACCTCCCCCAGCCTTGACCTTTTCGTCGCCTCCCTGTCCTTGGCATTAATTATATTCTGGTTCACATTGTACCATTGTCCATGAATTTACATTAGTGTACGGTGTCTTGTCATGAAACTTTAGAAGTCATTGTTTATGTTTCTTAAAGTTAACAAGCTAAGGATATTATAATCAAATTAAATCTATATTTGATTATTGCGAAACCATGTAAATAATTTTTAAAAAATAGCATAAAATTAAAGCTGTTTTATGTTTTTTTCTCGGTCTGATAGAACAAGGCTATTACGTAGGATTTATTGGGTCTACTACTGGTTCATATTAAATTATATTAAAGCATGAAAGAAGAAAAACAAACCGCAAAGGAGAGAGATTTTCTATTGGGCCAGGGGTATAAGATAGCACGCTAAACACGTGTTTGTAAATTGTACATTTGGTAACCATGAATACGACATTACGTTTCTAGTTTATGGTACTGTGTTTTTCTTGCTACAATTCTGCAAAAAATTCCATTCAGATTGCCCACGCGAAATGGTTCACCTCTAAGAAGTAACTGAGAAAGGTGTGCCCCAAAAGAGAAAGTAAATAATAAAATAGGAAAAAGAGGATATGTGTCTATTTATGATGGGTTTGTTCTTATAATTCATATTGACTAGATGTCTATATAAAAGTTTACTATAAAACACTAATGTCTTATCTGTCTACATTTAATCTATGTTATATCGTATTAGTTCTTTCTTAGTAACTTGCAAAATATTCTGTATTAACCTAAATTGACTCGAAGATTAGCGTAATAATAATACTTATATATTGATGACTTGTAAGGTTTCTTTTTCTTTTTTTATAGATAATAAGAGCAAGGTAACTATGTAATAAGATGTGCATGAAATGTTGACATTGTCAGATACACTTAAAAAAGTTATGTCAGTTTCATTAGTTTTCATTGTGTAACACATGTTAACACATTTGTAAACTCTGTGCTTATGATCCATTTTGGCGTATAGCACATGTACAATTGTTCATACAAGTCCATAAGATGTTTACCATTCTTTCAATACTTGAAGGGGAAAAACACAATTTATTATTGATGGAAATTTTTTCAATAATGAGAATATAAAATAACAACCAATCCTAAGCAATGCATATATAGGGGAAATGACCGGTTTTCGAAGTTTGGAAGTAGAGATTTATTTTTAATAGAAACTTATTTTGAAATAAGAATTTATTTATTATATAAATCTATTCTTGTATTTTTAACTATCAATTTAATTTTTTGGTTGATTGATCTTTGAATATTAGAGTCTCTCTGAGCAATAGATCTCGAATTTGAATCTCAGCAATCCCAACATTGATTTATTGTAAAAAGTAGGGAAGCATTTGTAGAATCTACACTTCGAGTACATAAAGTTTATCATATTAGGTTTTAAGTAAAAATTATGTTCCGTCATCTAGTTGTTTTTTTAAAAAAATATCTTTTAGGTCATAACTTGGAATAGAGATAGAGAGATTTACTTTTAAGGCATTTTACCTCTTTTTGTTCTGGCTAGATTTGACATGCTAATGTTCGCTATACAGGAAACGGAGAAATATCGAAATGTGATCCGTCAACACATGGATTTGGATATAGTTCAATCCAGACTCGATAAGGGTTTGTACAATGATTGCCATCCAAAATTCTACCGTGATCTTCTCCTCATTTTCACCAATGCCGTGCTCTTTTACTGCAAGAGCTCTGCTGAGCATATTGCTGCGCGGGAACTACGAAAGCTTGTAACTGATGAGAATGCCCAAATGACCCGAAAATCAGACAAGATACGATCAGACACAGAAATAAACCATCCGGAGCCTGTGTTAAAGAAGCCTAGATCCTCTACCACCAACATGGTAGTTTGTCGGCGACGTAGCTCTAGCTGCATGCAAGCTTTATCAGAATCCATGAAGAATAAGGATGGAGATAAAGTGGGAAATGAAGGGAAGGAGGAAGAACCGAAGGGTGATAGAGGTAACTCGAATAGAAGAAAGAAAAAGAGAGAGGCGGAAAACGAAAAAGAGAAACCGGGTGTGACGGAGAGATCATCTTTGAGAAGTGGAGGGTTGAGGTTGAGCAACAACAATTATAGGAAAATCATAAGCAAAGAAGTCGTAAACAAGAGGGAGAAGGGGGTGACTATTGAAAAGCCAGAGATCAGCAGCAGTAAGGGAGCAAGTGTTTCGAAGAAACAAGGGGTGGCGAATTTCTTAAAGAGGATAAAGCAAAACTCACCATCGACCCAAGAAAACGAAAAGAAGGATGATTCGGAAGAGGAGGACGGGCAAGAGGAAGAGGAGAATAAAGAACGTAGAGAAAAAGAAGAGAGCGGGAATCTGAAGAGGAATACAAGGAAAAAGGTTGATGTGGTTGTTTCGAGGAGGAATCCAACTAGAAGGGGGGAGAGAGAGGCAGCAGCTGCTAGGAGAGCCGGTGGGCGGCCGCCAAAAAGGAAGGTGGCGGTGATAAGTAGCACGCCGGAGCCAAGAAAGGGTGGACGATCAAGTGGTAGAAATGGTGAACAAATATCCAAGAAAAAGCCGAGGAGGTGATGAAGTGGTTTAATATAGGCACTTGATATGGTTTGTACTGGCTTGTAGTTACTTGTACATTGTTGTTGTTATTGCCTTGATCTTTCATTTTAGTTGTACTTTTTTTTGTACACATTAGGCTCCAAGGCTCTTCATGAGGCTTTAGTTTTAGGCATAGAAATGACGAACGAGAATCTGCATGCATTGATAGAATAGAGACCCTCTGATGGAGTTGTAATATTTATGAGATTTTAATATATTCTGTAACACCCCCAAAGAAAGATCATTGTTGGGTCATCTAATTGGAAGAATTGTGTTCCATTTCTGAAGTTTCAAGTCTTGTATTCATTATCCATATGAGTGTGGCACATATGGTATATTGTACACCCCCCCCCCCCCCAAAAAAAAAGAGCAAATATCCTATTTAGATGCTCTAGTATTCAGAAAACTTTCTGTTGAGGAATAGTTTTGGAGCAAAGAGAAGGGACAAAAATATAAACATCCTTTGTCTAGATGCAATGAATTGGTTTTGAATGCTTGACTTTTTTGGTTAAAATTATAACAGATATATATATATATAATGTATGTCTAAATGAAAATTAAAACATGTCTAAATCTCAACTAAGACTCCTAAAATTCTCCCATGTCAATTCTCGAATGCGGTGTTGTTAGTTTGTTGAATTATTAGTATACAATTGTAGTGTATGTTAGGGAATTGTTATCCTTGGATTTGACATTCTTCAACAAGAAGAAAGGAAAAAAATCCGCATTGCTAAATATGAACTGATATACACACAAATCTTCTATAAATTGCTCATCAGTCTAACTGAACTCAAGGTGTCATTAAATTGTATAGTTAAACCATTTCTCTTGTAAATAATACAATCATAACGTAGAAAGTAATAATAATAATATGGTAAACTTCACTTTCAGAATTTTTCATGCCACACGAAAACATGTCAATGCACATTTTAACAAAAAAATATAATTACTTAAGAACTACTTAAAATATTATTATCTTTTAAATAAAGTATTAAATATAAATAATATTATATAATAAAAAAACTCTACTCCTTTGCATACCACAATGCTTCATACCAGAAAAACTAAAAAACATTACTTCACATCAACAGAACATCTAATGAAGTCCTCCCATTTGTTGTGGGGGCCACAGAACTGTTGCAATCAAACAGTAATGGCATCTCCCAAATCCACCGTGAAGAAAAACAAAGAAGGGGACGAGAAAACCAGATCAAGACGTAAAATTTGATCTTCAAAGGACTGGGCTGGTACACCTCCCAACCCCCACATAACATCAATTTTCCACCCTCTTTCTTATGATTCTCAAATCTAAATCAACAATAAACTGGGCAACGGGCAACGACAAACATCAAATAATCAAGACCCTTTTTTTCTCTCTCTTGTAAAACCCCTCACATTCAAACCCTATATGCCCAACATTCTCTCTGTTAATGTCTAGTGAATCTGTTACTATTGAAGGGAGTGATGGGATTAAACTCAGTGCAAGAGTATTTAGGCCCAGAAGAGAGATGAAAGATGGGAACTTGGCTATTGTTTTGGTTCATCCATACTCATTAATGGGTGGTTGCCAAGGCTTGTTATGGGGCTTGGGAAGTGGGTTAGCAAATTCCGGTTATTTGGCTGTGACTTTTGATATGAGAGGAGTGGGTAGGTCAACAGGGAGCAAATCTATTACTGGGTTTGCTGAAGTCAAGGATGTCATCTCGGTGTGCAGATGGGTTTGTGAAAATCTCTCTCTCAATAAGATTCTCCTGGTGGGTTCTTCTGCAGGTATTCTTGCATAATCTTATCTCAATTCTTCTAAGATTAATTTGTTGATTGCTGTTATTTGGTGGTCTGATTTATTCATGTGTGTGTTTTTTTGTTTGTTTGTGTATAGAGACAAGTATAATGGTCAGTGACAGTGCTGGAATTGTGTGGTTATGATAATGGGGGCTGATCTATTGGCTAATTTTAAGGCGTTGAATTTGAGACACCCCCCCCCCCAAAAAAAACCACTTTGGTTTTAAGGGTGATCTTTAGCGGATTATCTTGCTATCTTCGCTGATTTCATCCTTATGTGTTTCTGTCGTTTCATCCTTCCTCTGTCGTCATTTATAGCTGCGATTGCTAGACATGATTTATGTCATTTTGGGAATCTTTGTGAATTATGCACGAGGTTACATGCTTATGTTGTTAGCTTCTGTTTTGATGTGATAATGTTCATGTGATCATGGTTGTGTGAGGAGCTTCTCTGCTGCAAATTTCAAATTCAGGCATCCTTTTGAGAAACTTGTTGGATGGGCTGTGGATCCACTCAATGGGAAGCTAATTACCATTTAGTTTGTCCTTCATCCCATTGTGTAATAATATTCTGAGATATTACCTTACTCAAATTCTTCATTCTCTTAAATGTTTGTGTAGGACAATTGAGACTCCAACATGGGTATATCTTGGCACTTCTTTGTAGACTTAAAAATGCAAAACTGTCAGATGTTTGCATGCTTGACACTTGAATAACCTTCATTTTGGGGTCCGGTTTATGTCTGGAGTTTGTTACTTGTTCGGACATGCTAAATATCCCTTGACACATGTTAAATAAGTGTAATAGCATATTGGAAGTTGGTACAGCCCTAGGGAATTTGTAGCAGAACATTGAAGCAGTTAGTATGAGTGTATGGTTATCATTTTAGAGCTTCTTCAATGTTTTCAAAAAATTTCACAAACGGAGCATAATAATGTTCATTTTTGGAGGTCCGGGAAGGCTCTGACTACTTTGCCTTGTAAACCTTATGTGATGCCCCACATTTCTTTAGAAACGATCCTAATGACTGTAATGGTTTTGTCAGTGCCTTCTTGTAGATTTCATAACCTTATTTCAAAACCCCCGCAAATGGGCATTATCGTGTCCAAGGTGCACTCCAAAAGGTTTAGAATGGTTTCAAAATGCCCTAGAATGTATTGGTCGTCTAATAGGAACTTATAATCACCATTTGACAACTTTCTAAGTTTCTGAAAATTTCAAAAATTTGTGTATAATAATCTTCATTTTTGGGGTCTTAAGAGATTTCGGACAGCGCAGAAACTTTATCCTGTTAAGCAGTTTTAAGTAGCATATTGGCTTCCTTGGCGCCTTGTTGTAGGTTTAGGAGCCTGATTTCAAAATGCTGCCAAGCCTCAAATGGGCATCAACATAGCATAACATGACCCTGAACGGTTTCAAATGGCTATAATATGTTGTAGAATACTTTAAGGGTTAGTAGGAGCTTATATTCTCCATTTGATGACTTCAATATTTTCCAAAAATCCCTGAAAATTGTGTATAATAAGTAACCTTCATTTTGGGGATCCTGAGAGATGCCAGCTACTTTTCCATCCGAACCTCATAGAATGCTCCAAATATCTTCATAAGCAATCCTAATGAGTCTAACGGCTTTGTCGGCACCTTATTCTAGATCTCAAAAGCTTTTTTGAGCATGCCGTCAGATGGGCATAATCGTGGGCAAAATGTAATCAAAACAGGTAGAATGGTTTTGCAATGATGTAGAACATTTGGAAAGTTTAGTAGGGGCTTATAATCACCATTTTGGCACCTGATTGTAAATTCCCCAAGATATTTTGCAAATCGTGTATAATAACTTTCATTTTGGGGCTTCCGAGGGATTTTCTAAAATCTGTCTTAGAAACCTTGTAGAATGCTTTAATAATCCTTTTAAGCAATATTAGAGAGTGTAATGACTTCGCTGGAATCTTCTTATGGGTTTTTAGAACTTGGAAGCTTGTCTTCAAAGTCTGGTATGTGAATTAGCATGGCATAAGATACACTTTGAATGATTTTTAATGGCTAGAAGTCTAGAAGATGTTATAAAATATTCTAAGGGCTCCAATAATCAAATTTCTTGAATAGCTCCATGGTCTTCTGAAGACATAGTTGATTTTTCATTATAATGGTCTCCATCTATGCTTCTTCGAATTTCATCAATCTGATTCCATTCCGGCTGCACTTATTTTCACTTACAAGTCTTCAAGTCTGTCTTTGACTCCTACCAAATCTACTATGAGCCTCAGCCATGAAACTTTTGTAGCTGCTGTTGGGGTGGTATCATAGTTACCGGATTCTCTCAATCCCCCGGCGTACCTCGAACTGATTCACGTGAACCAGAACGCGATATTTTAGCGTACCAATTCCCCAAATATGGCGAATTCAGCGAACCCATCTTCTACCACAATGGAATTACATATTTTCACAATTCATAGGCCAAATTTTGAAGAAAATGGAAGGATTTTTGAGGTTGCCATGAATGAGAAAGCTTTTTACAAAGCAAAACGAGAAGAAGAGAGTGAGAGAGAAAGAAATAAGGATTAATGTGAAAATATTGCCCTACATGGCCCCCCGGGGGGGGGGAGGGAAGAGAGAGAACCCTTTAATTTAAATCATTTTATGAATGTCTACGATATGTGAAGTTTTGAATTGGATGACTAGATGTACTAATAACGACTCTCGCGTATTGGATTCTCCACTATGTAGCGAATCTCGTACCCGGAATCCGCCCCCCGTACCGGAACGTACTACGTTCCAGGCTGCTATGGGTGGTATTACCCTTTAGAGGCTCGATGACTGACACCTAGGACTTGAGTCACCTGATGCAAAGCAGGAGAGGGAGGGGCCAATTCGCCAAGTGCCCAACTGGGCTGTGGCAACCTGCTAGACTTGGATTAATCATATGTAAGTTTTGTATCAGATTTCTAAGATTATGAATGTGCTTTTTGACAGATTGTAATTAAAGCTGATGAAGATTCTGCACATGTCAAATCAAAGCAAAAGCTCAATCGTATCTATGAATCTGTGATGATACTATCACCATCCATTAATTGTAGAAAACACAATTGGACACGTTTATAAATATATATCAGAATGACCCTGAGAATATATTGTGTATGTCATTATTTTCAGTTGAATGTCCTGCTGAACTTCATTGTGATTGACAAGATTGTCTGAATTATTCTTTTGTTGTATCACCAACACTTTTGTGTCCTAATGAATCGTATCCTCTGTTTGAAACAGGTGCACCAATAGCAGGTTCAGCAGTTGATCAAGTTGAGCAAGTCGTAGGATATGTAAGCATAGGATACCCCTTTGGTTTGATGGCCTCTGTCCTGTTTGGGAGGCATCACAAGGCCATTCTGCAGTCTCCAAAACCAAAGCTTTTCATAATGGGTACTCGGGATGGTTTCACCAGTGTCAAGCAGTTGAAGAACAAGTTATACTCTGCAGCAGGTCGTGCTGAGATCCATCTAATTGAAGGCGTCAGCCACTTTGAGTTGGAAGGACCTGAATATGATGCCCAGATGGTTGATTTGGTTGTCCAATTTGCTGAATCCTTGAAGGACTATGTCTCTTGTGAGGTAAATGGTATAGTGCGTGCATGGATCTCGCAGAGGGAGGGAAGAAGGGGAGACACAGATGTTAGTTGTAACTGAGACTCAATCCCCTCTGGTGACTTAATTGTACAATCTCCTGTAGATATTTGTTGGAGGCAAAAGGAGAGGATGAAATGGGTGGGGAATCTTCATGCATACGCAATGTAGGTGCAATTGGGTTGGCTACCCTGTTCGCTTTGTTCACAAATTTTTTTGGCTTGAAACGTTTTGGCTGGATTGATGTTTAAGAGATGCACCAACTGAAATTGCTGTCTGCTCGGCAATCATACAATGAGGACAAGCTAGTGTTTTTCCAGTACACCCAGGAGAAACTTGCAAATCTACTTTTTAAATTAATAATTCAGATCCACAAAAGCACAATCTGGATGGCCTACAAGTTAACAGTCAGTTATAAATTTACAGGAACAAGCTTTCTACGCTTGAGATTGAGATACATAACACCGATAATTCTAGTACAATCTACACCTCCCACTTCCTACTCAACACCTATTCTAACCGGCAAATTGTACAATCTGGGAAATTGCAACATCTGATAATTTGAACAGGCTATTATGCTGCTTGCTGCTTTTCAGAGGCAACTCTGCCTTTATCGCCATCTGGACCTTCAACTCGCCTACCTTCACCCATTTCATCATATTGTTGCTTCCTCCACCCTGGTCGGTCCATCGAATGCCCCTGGGAGAAGTGATGATCTCCCCCCTCTGGTTGAAATAAGTTCAAAAACGAACGTTACAATCTGCTCATTTCACTCTAGGCATACAAAACACCTTGGCACCGTAAATAGGGTGGTGCCCTTGGACAAACAAAATTTTCAAAGAGGAATAGAAATTAACGAGTATGAGCCAGAGGCCAATAAATCTTGTGGAAGTCAAATATCAAAAGAAGTGAAAAGGGCCTCAGTAATAATTTAAGCCCGAAGCATCAAAGACAGCCTGACTTGAATAGTTTCAGCAAGATGTGTTTGTATTGTACATATAATGGATTACATTTGATGATATAGAAGAAACCCCACAGAAAGGGGGTGGGAAGGAATCAGAAAGCAAAGACTAGTGAGCTTCCCAATTCATACAAACACAAAGGCAGTTAGATATTACCACTTTCACCATCAGATGCTTCTTCAAGCCTGGCAATGGCTTGGACCAATGCTTGTTCATGCTCCTGCAAGACAAATGTTCATTCAAGCTCTTGCACTAGGGGCAAAAATTGTAAACCAAATGTTCACTCAAGCTGTTATATTACAAATTTACAATAAAAATTGTAGACTAAGAGTTGAAAGTTCCCAGATCTTACTTTCAACACTTTCTTGGCTTTCTCAACCTCTGCCGGGTTGGGATGATTAGCACTAAATACTTTCTCGACCTGGAAAGCATCATCATTTGTCAATCACATTTGAAATATTTAAAACAAAATGAAATCTATCCTCAATTATGTTTTACATACGTCTGCATCACAAGGTTACCTCTTTTATTAGAGTATCTGTATGAAGCAACTCAATATCTCCTGACCCTTTTTTCCCAATACCATTCTGGGGCAAGTCCTTAGGCTGACCCTTCAAAGTACCACGACCTCTTCCGGCACCACTAACAGCTCCACCACGACCAGAGGACTTCTTTAATCCACGGCCTTGTCCAGGTCGACCACCTCTATTGATCCCAGGATCCTCACCTTCCCACCGAATGTCTTCAGGAGATATCTGACAAAGAATGCATAACTCAGCATTACAAATACATTACATGCAGCTCTGCAACAGGGAGTATTTCCCCAGAAAAAGGACAACAATTTACTAACACCTTTTTTTAACCCGGGGGGGGGGGGAATCTACACATGCACACAGCTTGACGAGAATCGAACCTTGGTCTCACTTGTGGAAACCAAGCATGAGAATAAAAATTTGCAGTCAAGCATGAGATAAGCAACAATTAAAGATTAGCATCAGCTGTAAGAAAAGCTTCAACCGAAAGCTACATTTCCCATGAATCCCACCAAAACCTAACCATATGTACTAACCTAAAAACATGATATCCTGCACATTAATGAAAGAGTGCTGGCTTAAAAAGGCATGACAATAGAAGCTGGAGGGCCTGCAAGCAGCAGCCTGTAAGTTTCATAGCTATTCCAAACTTTCAACACAGCATAAAAGTTGCCTCCAGGGCCGAAATTTTCTTCACTGGACTGGCAATTTATCTAGAATCATGTAGCCATCTAGTAAATGCTCATCCAAATCGACCAGCAAGAAACAGCTTCGACCTGTAAATTTAGGTCCACAGCCTCGGTGTCCAACAAATTAGGCAGCTCATATCTCACAAGATTAACTAAGTAGCAACAGTACTCCATGGGCCTTTATCATATCCCATGATGCAGTAGATGGATATATCATTACATGCAACCAACCAAGTAACCCAACTTAAAACACAAAGGAATCCATAAACCATACAAAAAAGGCTCAAACAATGTTTTGCATTAGCTGCCTAAAAGAACTGCCGCTTTAAAGGTAGTGTATTTCTACTTAAAATAGTAGCAGCTTGCGCCAGTAGGTCAATTTGAATTTGAACCTCTCATTACTCAGATCCATATCCATCAAAAGCCCAAAGATAGCTTATTTTGCACTTTTTGGCTTAAAAATATGCCACCCACTCATGCAAACTAAAATCTCAATCCCAACCAGATGAAACCTGAAGCTACCCTGATTGGGCAACATCAGAACCTACGAATTCTGAGTTTAAGACAGGGTTGAATAAATTTTATCACGATTGTGAAAGTTGAGAATGACATTGAATTCCAGCACGTAAGGCAACTAATCTCTGAAATCCAATGGAGCCATATTATAGAATATATGTTTATTAAGGTTCACCATTTTGATTGTAGTTTATTTTGATGGTATTTTTTGGATTTTTTTTGTGAGGTCTTTAGGTAACGAATGTAAGTCATCTTAGGATTAGGTCCACGAGGAAGGTAGTATTTTAGGATGCTAGGATACTTTGATTATTTGGGTTGCTTCAGGCTATAAACGTCAATTTATTACTGTCCGATTTTGGAGAGTTATTATGGAATAAACTTGATGTTTGCTTTGCTTTAGAGGGGTCCTCTTATCAGTATGATACATCTTGGAAGGGCTTCTCTCCTCTACTTCTCTAAGTGGCACACTAAGAGGCAGGGCCATTAGGTTCACTTTGTTTTATGGTCAGCTTTGTGGCTAATTAATACGAAGTTTGCTCAGTGATATATGAGTAAAGGAGTTAGATATCAATTTCTCAGGTGGTCAGCTCTTACAATCATATCAGAATTAGTGTACTTGATTGGGAAGCAAGTTGAATCGGAATCACAGACTATTCTTCCAAGAAAGTTGCTAGTTCAAGTATGAAGTATAACATTTATATTATAGACCTGTATAGGAGATATGCAATGACATTGAAATTTTTCTACAAAAATCCAGGCTTAATCTGACGACAGTTCTTATCAAGGCTAATTGTACATATGATAAAATCCAAATTAGGTCAAACAAACAATACACAGTGTATGAAAAAACCACCTTACCTCTTTAAGATCTACCCACTCCCATGCTTCATTCGGTGTATGCATGTCGTAGACTAGAGCATGCCGGCCCTGACCACAATTAGTGAGTTATCACTTGTTAGTTCATCTTGCAGCCATAGTACCCATTTTTCTCCCATTCTCGGGAACGAGTAAGGGGGGGTTTAAAATTTCCTTTTTTGGGGGGGGGGGGGGTTAACACAGCCAACAAGTCCTACCTCTTTAAAGTCAGTGATTACTGCCTCATAGAAATTGTTATCTTCAGGCCATCTCGTCCAAACCTTTTTCCCAATCAACGGATCAAAATTTGAAGCTTCAGCCGGGTCATTGGCAGCAATGGCAACTGAGGTACTACGACTGGCAACCTGAGGCCTTCCAGGCAGGGGTGTAGAAGGGTACTGCATTGACTGCATAGAAACATAGTATGCATCCATTAGAACAGGATGACGGCACAAGAAGATATTGCAATTAGTCATAGAATAATTTAAATTACACATTCCCAAATTTTCGCAGTGTGTCAGCTCCATTCACAACAGCATAGACATTAGTCCCACTGTGCTTTTTTGGTGCTAAGTGTTGGGTATTAATAGGCACTCAATTCGAAAACATGTCGACAGTGTTGCGGAGAATGTGTAGGTCACAACAAAAAGGTTAAGAGTAGAAATAAGGAAATCATAAGAAACATAGGTGTAAATCCTATTGAAGGTAAAATGCATCACAAGAGCCTTAGATGTTTTGGACATTTCAGAAGAAGACATATTGACATCCCGCTGAGATTGGAAAGGATTGTCGCCATTGGAGGAAGAAGGAAAAGTGATCAACCTAAAAGAAAAACAAATGAGGTTATCCAGACACAACCTGGGATTAATTGTTTCAAGGACATGCCCTTCTACAAGACATTCTGGCAATCAACAATTTACATGCTCAACCTTGTGAAGGAATACTTTTCTTGTAGTTCTCCCTAGGAAACTTGTTTGACTATCCTTGTGGTTCGCGTGTTCATATATCATGTCCTGCTTCCTAACATCTATGTCTTTTAAGCACTAGTTCCTTTTTTTAATGCGTGTTTCTTTTTCAAAATCTGTTTGCAAAGCCCTTCATTTTCCTTTTCAAAATAGTTCTGCGCGCCCCTTCATAAAGCCCTTCTTCAAAATGATTCTTATCTTCTTACATAGGCACAGGTCTCGCTGAACTTAATTTCATGCTACATCGGAATGTATGAGCCATCACACCCATGCTTAGTTTGGCAATAAATGAAAATTAATGATGATGTTTGACAATGATTGCCAGATTTTTAAATGGGACTTTGGCATACTGCAAATTGGCTGACCTAAACAACAATGATTTAATGCGAGACATTGTACCATTATTTACTGTACCATCCTTAGTTTATTTTAAATAGAGCTATGTGGTTCATAGTTTAGAAATTCTATGGTATTTTCATATTGGTGCATCAATTGAGAGAAGTCAACTTAAACAATCACTATCATCAGGACAAATGATAATACATTAAAACCCTCCTAAAATCCTTACATCAAAAATGAACTATGGGTGTGTTTGGTAGGGTTGAAAACCATTATCTCAGAAAATAATTTTCCATGTAAAATGATTTTTCATGTAAAATGATTTTCAGCTCATATTTTCAGTTGTTTGATAAAAGGAAAAATGACGTTTCTGAAAAATGAGTTTGACTAGCAAAAAATAAACAGAAAAGCTAAAAAGAGGCACACTAGTGAAACACAAAAACTAAGCAAGAAACTTAGAAAAATGGAAATTTATATTTTGTTCTTTGGGGAATTATATTACAGTAGTGGTGTCATTCAGATCAAAACTGTGACAATATGTACATTTATCGATTCTTTTGATCTTACCTACTGCCTACAATTTGATGCTATCAACACTTATCGATTTTCCACCTTCGAGTAAGAATCCAAATAAAGAAGAGGAAAAATATGGCAAGTTTCTCTATCTTCTTAACACTGACGACATATTGCAGAGCGTTTTAGATTTCAATGAAATCATGGTTGTTAAATTCATCAACGTCGGCAGTGACATCGGGATGATACAGCTTTGCTAATTAATTTTTAATATGCTGCCTTAATCTTCAAATTATATAACACTACCTTAATCTTCCAGAAGAGAGAAAGAGTATAAAACCGTGTGAAAGCCAAAAAAGCGTAAAATGAACTTACACTCTATTCAAAGTGAAAATATTTTCTTTCATTCTAGGAAAAATGATTTTCCCCTGAAAATAAATTTTCCCTCCTTGGTCTACCAAACACCGTAAAATACGAAAATCATTTTTCCGAAAAATGATCTTCACCCCTACCAAACACACCCTACATGTCCAAAGGGGGCTTGGTGGTTACCAAATCAGAAGCCTGTCATACATGTTGCAAATGAAACACCATCTCATTATCATAAAGTCAAGATAAGCTTACAGATTTTGTCTTCTTGCCTCTTCCCCCTAGAGGTGGGCCTCGTTTTAAGGCTGACGAGGATGGTTGCATGGATGGATGCATTGCTGAAGAAGGTGCACCAACTGATAAAGATGCCACTGATTGTGATGTCTTCTGTTTCTTGCGTGATGCTGAAACAGTAGGACTGGGTATAGATTCATGCACAGGCTGAGAAGAACTGAGCACACCAGGTTGCAGCCCATTAGCCTTTCTCCACTCCCTGAAAAGGTTTAAGACACGTTCCTTGTGAAAAGGGTCTGTCATCATACATTTGGCACAAAGAATTAGGGACAGAAACAGAAACATTAACACACCGTATTCTCCGAATCATATCATCATTATTCACCCTTGAAAGAAGTTCCCTATGTTCCTCATCTGATACCCTCAGCTCTTTCCTGAGCTCTGTTATTAAACTTTCCTTTTCCTACAGAAGATAAAAAATGATATGCTATGACTAACTGATTATGATTTATTTACAACTAGAATTGAATGGCAAAAATTACCCAAGTTATAGCATCAGATTGAGCTTTAAAAGCACGCAGAACAGAGCAGTAGGCTTCTTGTTCAATAAGATGGATTTGGGTTTCCATGTCATTGTGCATCCTGGGATATGGAGCAGAACCAGCCAGTGCAGATCTTCCATTCCCAGCTAGACGTGCATTTCTAGCAAATCTATTTTGATGAGGTGGAGGAAGATCATCGTCTGTTCCTGCAGTGATTTCAGAGATAGTAACTGTTCAGACCAACACCATAACTAAAAGGAAAGTCGGTATTAAAGGAAAAAGATTAATTATATATAGAATAGTCAAAACCAAAAAGGTAGTAATACTTTTGAGAAAGATATGTCAACGGCAAACACTTAAGCAGACAAATACCCTTGTTTGCAATTAGGTATTCAAAGAGAAGATGCAGAAGACATGCGTATTGTGACATGGCATTTCAAACAAGAATCCATACACTATTAGGGGCAGGGACTTGGCAGACACGACGTTCAAAATTATGTGCGTTGGTTTTCACAGTAGGGAACAAAATGATTGCAGAACTACACTTAAACAAGAAGAATCCTATTCAATACAGCAATTGCTACCATCCCACAAGGCTTTCACTGCAGCCCCGGATACAGTATTATCGTTAATCATGATAAACAATCAAGGGACTATATAACCAAAGTGGTATCTACCTTGTGCCATATAAACAACTCAAAGCAATGTCCATATCATGACCTCCTTCAGGTTGGAATTCCAAAAGAAAGCTTTCTGATTATTATATAGAGGAATTGCATTACAGTCATGGATGACAAGTCAAATACGACAATTACTTAGTGGCTCTGGGTCAATATGCGGCAATTACCATAGCCGGTTTACTACAATTTTTAACCCCCCAAAAAAGGAAAAAGGAAAAATAGAGAACGTACAATCATACAAAGAAAAAGAAAAAGAAGAAAAGAATCGGATAAAACAGGAAAGAGCAGTCGATTAAAGCTTTGTTTAAGAGGGGAGACAGCAGGAGTAAGGGCAAGTCAATGCAATTACTCCCATACCTATGCTTGGGAATCCATCATAGAGTAACTAAGAATATAAACGAATAACTCTCACACCTCTTTATGCCTATTTACTCTCAGTTCTCTGGCCCTCTAATGTTGATGCAATGAGAACGAAACCAGATGCTCCTCCTTAACTTTCACTAAACTTCTGGCTAAAAGTAGAGGAGCATTCGTCCTTGCCCTTATTTGCTCTCGCTCTCTCTCATACTCATGAACCTCTACTAGTTCTTATATATAAACTCACAAATAAAACCTAAAGGTGGAAGCCCAAGTGCCCAACTTGCAAGTAACACAAGCAATGTAATCTTTTACATCTAGACCTATCCATCATCCTGCAAGATTCAATTTTTCCTACTTATGAACCCATACAACAATAAAGAAATAAGTGACGATAGCATGACAGTGTTTCCTATAAGAGTTTTATAAATATCATGTAAATATCTGCATAATGAAGAGCTTGGGGTGTTTCTTTCCTTTTATATAGATATAAGCAAAATATGACATGGAGAGGCAAGTCTAACAAACCCAAACACATACTCAAATAAAGAAAATTGTTCAAGCCAAACCCATAAATCTTTCCTTTTTAGCATTGAACAAAACCAAAACTTTTCCACTTTCGATCAATAGAAACCCCATAAACTTCATAAATATCATCATCACTTAAAACTCCATGGACCTTCATTTTTCAAAAATAAGTAATGGGCAGGCCCCATAATAATGGGGCACAGAGAATTGGAGGAAGGGTACGGGAAACACGATGCTTTGGCATGAACTAGATGGTAAGGGAAAACCAAATTCTCTTCGCAATAAGCTCACAACAAAAACCTAGAATTTCAATAATCTATATTTTTTTTCTTTTTTCTAAAGGGGGGAGGAGGGTTAATGTTTCCGCCATATGAAACCTTTTTGTCTGCAACAAGCCATATAAGCCATTTGTGATGTCATAATAATTCCTATTTCGCAATTCTAATTTCAAAATTCACATATTGGTATATAAAAGCTGACAATAAAACAAGAAGTTTGATGACATCCATTTTCTGAATAAGAAATACAAGATATGTTTAACAACTTCCATCATGACAACAGAGAAATGGATGTCCTCCATCATTCCAAGTCCATAAAATAAAGAGGTGTCCAGGGGATTCAAAATGTTTCTGAAGTAGGCCACCAAGAGGGGTGAAAAAAGGCAAGTGAAGCCAGGATCCCTCTTGCTCCAAGCCCCATATAAAAGATTAGAAAATATGAAGGAGTACCACACCTAGGAAGTTATCAACATACTTATTGAGCTGAACATATGTACACAATGTATGAATTATACCAAAGCCAAAACCCCCACCTCCTGCCCCTCGGATTCCCCCCACCAAACAAAGACAATAACCTCTTCTTTTTTGGTTTTTTTTTTTTTTTTGTGGGGGGTGGGCGGATGGAGGGGTTGCACAGAGCACATGTATAAGTACAATGATTTTCTCAACAAATATACAGGTTCACAAAATGGTAATCAAATCACTCAACCGTGAACTATGAGAACACCATATACGCAACTTAAAACCGACATTGAAAATACATTGAAGGCCATTTGTTATCCAAGGTCTGCTAAAACAGACATTTCCTCCATAACTCCCGATTTCTGAGTCCTGAAAAGCACTCCAAACATCAAATAGTGGGTCTTTCCCACGCAACAAGGCTCACTCAAGATGACAAATTGCAAAAGAAAAAACCCTAACACTATCTGATCCACACAGCAGCTAAAAGCCTAAAATCAAACTCAAAAATAAAACTGAGGGAGGGAAGGGGGAAAAAAGCCCATTCAAGGGAAAAAAAAAAAATACAAAACACTGAGGTTAAACCCCAACTTCAAAGCGACGAATCAACTCTCAATTCCCCATTTCGGGGAGCATAACCAAGAATTGCAACTCACAGTTCAATCGAGCTATGAAGTTCCCTACCAAACATCAACTAAAAGTTCAAAGAGAGAAAAACAGAAACCTTAGCTCAATTTCAAAGTTAATCCAAGAATCTCGAAAATATCTACACGCAAGAACAGAAAACACAAAACCCTCGAAAAGTTCGATCTTTAAGTATCTCACCGCTGCTATCGGACAGATCGTACTCCATACCGCTTCAATCGGACCGGAAACCCCCTCTCACAGCAGTTCCGATCACGAACCCTAGGAAGACGAAACTGCTCAAATAGGTCAAAAAAACGAGCTGAGACCGATCGTAGCAGGCGATTAGATCGTCAAATTGAGGTCTGGACGAAGAACATTGGATCATCGGCGACTCAATTAGGGCTAGGAAGGACGAACTGAGACGATGAACAGAGATTTGGAGTAAGAAATCGATGGGAATTGGGGCTGAGATAGGAGAGAGAAAGAAAGAAATGCCGGTGTTGAGGGGTTGAGAAGGGACGCGGACTTGAAACATGTTTTCTTTTTCTTTTTTTAAGTTTCAACTCGAAGGCGAATTTTTAGTTCATAAAAATTTTGAGTTCCGCTGCGTTGTTTTTCTCCCTTCTCCTCATAAGCTCTCGGCTCGCCCTCTCTTTCTCTCTCTTTCTATCTGTTCTTATTCTTGAATTGGACGCACTGTTAACAAGAAGTTTTTGAACTAGACTGCTACCTTGTATTCCGGGTGTCTTTTCTTTTTTGTTCTTTTTTCTTTTTTCAAAGAAATGTGACATGAATGGAAAAAAAGGCTAAAAGCCTTTCAAAGCATAGAGGGAAATTATTCCTCTCTTGCAGGTCATGCCCAGAACAATATAAATGTGTTCTTGAATGTGCAAGATTAAGCTTGGATAATTCTTGTTGTGAAAGTATCTTATGACTGTTCGTTGCAACATGTATTATGTACACAACTGTTTTTAATTATTAAATGCTAATTTCAATTGTTTGTAATTGTTTTCGACCGCTTCCAATCACTCGAATAGCTTCTAACTGCTCGCAACTAATCTGAGTATTTTAGAAACGCTAATCATATATCGGTTGATTATTTTACCGACATAAATGATTTTTTATGAGTATTAACACTCTTTGAAACGTTATTAGATAGACATTAGAGCACCCCCAATGGTGAGCCAGTTTTTTTGGCTCACCAATAGAGGTTTACCACTGCCACATCATCCATCTCTCCAACTTTTTCATCCAGTTTTCATTCAGCAACGGCTTCTTCCAAAACCCAGACATCAGTAGCTTTTTCCTTTTTTAAAACCAGGTTGACGGTGTAAAAAAAGAAAAGAAAGCGCGTCAACGACGTCAAACCACATCGTTTTGACTCGTAAAACGACAAAACAAAAATACGCTCGGGCCGCCCGCGTACACGAGTCAGGCGCCCTGGGCCTGCTGCTGTGCATCCGCGAGCGGCTCGTCAGCTCGCACGCCCAATTTTCAGGCTCGCAAACCCAACACTGGAGGTGGTCTTATGTTCTTCATGCTCGAGGACTATTATCGGATTCTCATCTTGACAACTAATTGAGACAAACAGATGCTCCGTCCAAAATATAAGAATACAATGTTAGCGCGGTCATTTTAGCCTTGGCCTAACTATGACACACATAGCTGTCCATCAAGGGAAAAAAAAAAAATTAGTGATATGGACAAACTTGTAATTGACATTAAAAAAACCCTAGATACCGAGTTCAAATTGGAAGCAGTACACAAACATCTACCATTAATTTTTTTTATTTTGTGGGAAAATTATGTCATGAGTCTCGTAAATCATATGTTCAATGCGTCTCATAAATCTAGAATGCTCACAAATGCTCCATGAATGCGTTTTTACAGCGGGTTGAACTCTTCCAGTAGCATATATTGTGTAACTAATGTATAATAGTATCACAAAAAAATAAAGTTATTGCACAAAACGTCATTGCTGGTAATCATAAATAATCCTAATAGTCTCACTTGCTCACAATAGCTCACCAAGTGCTCACAAGTCACAATCGCTGTCAATTGCTTCCAACAACTACCCAATAATTATAATTGCTCACAAACGTTCCCAATTGCTACAATCGCTTGAATGAACTGACCCTTAATTAGACTTCAACATGTGCTTTGAGAAAAATAATTAAAAACCAATACATGCTTATACAAGTTTTAATTGAAAGATGCCCCCTTATAAGTTTACAATACTCCTTTTCATTGGTGAATTCAAATTTAACAACATCAATCAACTTCAACTTACGTCAGCCCACTTCACGAATTTCAATAAAAAATACCAAATTTAACCAAATTCAACCCACTTCAGCACACTTCTCACTATTCTAACCAACTTCTACCCATCATATAAAAAAAATTCAACCCACTTCAACCTATTTCAATCCACTTGAACAACAAATATCCACTTCAACCCACTTCTATTAATCTCAGCCAATTTTACCCATTTACCAACCCATATTTTCCAACGAAAAAAACAAATCCTTACTCGATCAAGTCATTGGAGAGTCTATTGGCTAGAAATCTAACCTCTAGATTTTTTGACCCACAGACTAACTTGTAACAGCATATCTTCGCACGCAGACTTGGGGGAAAAAAAACATATCATAGTATGCCAATTGTATCATTTATAAGTTATGCTATATTTTCCCCTTTATCTTATTCGAGATAGGAGATGTTACACTATCCCCATCTGAAGAACTCATGTCATTGTCAGGCCCTGAATTATCCCCCAAGTGGCCAATTTTGCTATGGTGACATTGATCCTTTTCTAGCAGTTTCCCCTTAGTGGGTGCAAGGCAATACACAACTATCAAGTATGAAGCCAACTTTGACACCAAATGCAATACCTCCGACCCAATGCATAAGCTTGACAGATAACATGCTAGCCGACAACTTAACCCCTACGCTTTTGGCCCAAATACTAACGCTTATCTTCACTTGGACTTGAAATGTTTTTTTTTAAGAATATTATATTACTATGCCACGTATAAACTATGTCATGTTTTCCTATTCTTTTGATTTTAGACAAGGATATTACAACAACGAAACAGCTAAAACCACATAACACAGCCCAATAAAGTGATAAGTCCAACAGTTGAAACTATTACTTTAAATTTTTTACCACTGAAATCTAAAAGTGAATATTTCATTTTTAGGCATTGCAGCTATGGAACTTATGAACTTGGAACTATGACATCGATTTGGAGATATAAGACAAAGTCCCTAACTTACACATTCATATGCATTTGGAGGGTGACAAACTTCCTCAATTAAATAACGTAACATCCTCTTGCTGTCTTGCATAGTGGAATTGGTTTTGATTCAAAATGTAAAGAACCAATTCAGACCACGCAACGCACTTCACTTGACCACACAGCACAATCCACCAAAGTGGAAAACCCAATAATTAGACCCATCGCTTTCATCACTCAAGTCCAAGAGTGTAAAGCCCTATTAATAGGTGAGTACGAAACTTATAAATTCAGTTTCATCTTTTTCAAATTGGCTCTGTGTGACAAAATCCGCTTACACATGCACATAAACTATGTCATAAATGTACATTCGATATTTATATCATAAATGTGTCATAAATACGAGACAAAAACTAATTTACAAAAAGTTAACCAACCACAATATACCAAACACTTTTTCACATCTAATACAAGTGATTTATAGATGTTTACCAAAACTTTAAAAAAGTTACTCACATAAGCTCCATTTTTTTCAAGATAACCTTTTGGGGTAGAAATCTGTTAAAAAAAGCCAATTAATTAAAAGTTTTAAATTTGACCCGTCTTGGACTATGTTATAATTCTTCTAGTTTTGTTCAAAACATTGCGCGAAAACTCGAAAGCATAGCCGAGCCCAAATTTTAGCTGCCATTGGGCGCTGCCATTGGGCGCCCACAATAAGGACCTAACATTGGGCTGACAACTAGCAAGGGAATCCACTTCCGTAGTTTAAAAGAAAAGTATAAAATTCTACTTCATTGGTTTAAAAGCTAAGTATAAATATCAATGTGTAGAACATTATATTTGGAATGTATACGATGGAACTGCGATATTTCTCATGGCTCTTCCTCAACTTTTGATCACAATTTTTTCTGATTTTGATAGAACGATGTATATGTATTAAGATACATCGATACACACCGGAAAAATTGTAGGCTTGCTAGGAACAATTTAAAAATGAAATCATCAGTGAGTATAAGATACCTCTCATATTAAACGATATAAAGAGATAAGACATGTGTGTGTGTGTGTGTGTATATATATATATATATATATATATATATATATATATATATTGTAGTTGGAATTTACACCCATGTTAATTAAATTAAACAAATTTCAAAGAATTATAGGTGTCTTGTTATTGATGACATGGAATATTAATCAAGATAGATTTATAGAAGACAAACTTTTTGAAATAAGAAAAAAATAAATTGCATCTTTTTTAATACATTTTGGGGTTTCAATTTTATGTATTTTGAAACAAATGAGCACTTGAAATCAGGGTGTAATTAGCCAAGCCTATTTGGTTATATATGAGTTCGGCTCGAGTTTGAATTGAAACTTATAGAGCTTAAAAAGTGTAGGTTCAGCTCATATTTTAGTTTTGCATTGTTGGGCTTAAAGCCTGGCTTGATTTTTCATTTATTGCCTCTCTATTTCCATTAGAATTTTGGATAATATTAAACTAAGGTTAGTATTTTTTACAATGAATTCAAGGTACAAGAGTAGGTGAAAGAGAAAGTTTGCAAAGAAAAAATTTAATTTAAATTCAAAAACCACAATAACAAAGTGTATTTAAGAACATCTAAAATCACAAAAACTGATGGAGTCCTACCTAGCCATGACCTTGTCCATGCTGTACCAAGTCCAAAACGTCCAAGAATAAGGTCCCAAGTTCAAAGGATGGCTCACATTTTACAAGACTCTCAAACAGCTACAATCGGGTTGCTTGGTCAGAAAATGCCCGGATTTGTTCATCTCATTACTTAAGCTACATTGTGGCTTAAGTCTAATATTTTTGTATTTTTGGAATCCTTACCATGTCTACTTTCAGGTCCAAGCATTCATTCCCAATCATGCACACAAGAAGGTGAAAGATCAAGGCATTTTGTCTGACCGGCCAGTTTTGATTCAAAACTACACGGTTAAATGTTTAGGTGGAATTATCCCACTTAAACGTGGTTTAACCTTGAATTTTTTTGTAGGGGAATTTGTACACACCCTAAAGTTTCCCCCCATGGCCTGAAAACAAAATCATGCCCACTTTTGCTTAGCTTAATTTAGGTTTGAAAAGCGGGTTAAAACTGTCCGTGAACCTAGTTTGAAGCAGCACGGGTAATTTGCCTTCATCTGTGGGTTTCCTCCTCTTCAGCTGCAGAGGCACTGATGGAGGTCCATCCCCTAGCATGATCCATGGCCCACAAGGAAGCCCAAAGAGTCCAAGTTCCACGTCCAAAGTGCAAGAAATCAGCCTAGGAACACAAGAGAACTTTTTTGTCAAAACTGGAATTTCAGGCGTGCACAAACCCGGTTTTGTGCACCTAATTTCCTAACCTTCTCAAGGCTGAAATGGGGTTGCAGGAAGCCTAAGTTTAAGTTCAAGAAGTGCTCTTTCCATCAAGACCCTTGCAAGTCATTTGGAGATCATTTGGTACCTCAAAACCTCAAGCCAAGTCAAACACTACATTCTGGCCAGAAACTGGATTGTCCGAATTTAAGGACTGTGTTGGTGGACCTTTTCTCCTCTATTTGGTTTGAAACTTTCATGGCTTGAAAGTACTTTAAAAATATTATCAAATGGCCATAAAAAAACTCAGCCAAATTACACACATATAGAGCTATTATCCACCAAAACATTGCACAAAACACCCTTTCCCCGGTACATTGAGCCGGTACAAGGAGAGATGATTGAGGTGATTTTTGCTCTAATCATGCTTAGCCACTTGCAAGAGCTGTCTAAGGAGTACCAATCTGCTGAGTGAAGCTTCCAAAGGCCCCTAAGTCGACACCTAAGCCTCAAGATCAGCAAAGATGAGGTACATGCCCGGGTTCAATCTCACCGGTTTTGTGTTGTTTGGATTTTGTGATTTCTACTAGTTTAGCTCCTAAACTAGCTTAGCATAAGGTGCATCAGCTGAATGGAGGCTTCCTTTAGTCCCTAAAGTTGACACATCATCCTCTAGATGAGCATTGAAGAGTTGTCAAGTGGAGGATGCATCTACCCATTTATGCTTTGATTTGATCCTTGTAATTTTGCCTAGTTTAGCTTGTAGTGCAACCTAAGGCCTATGCTTGTACTTGAAAAGCTTGTATTAATACCCCCCAAGGCTTGGCCGGCCACACTGAAGCTTGTTTATGAATGAAAGTTGAGCTTTGTTCCTTTGAATCCTCAAACTCTCTTCTAACTTATCTCATCTTTTGGCCAAGTTGAGCGGTGATCTAGTAAGAGTCTTAACTTCCTTCTTGGTGGTGTTTCTGTATCCAAGAGGTTGTTAAGGGCCCTAACATCAAACCTTGGTGGTGTTTCTGTATCCAAGGTAGGTGTTAGTTCCGGTTCTATCCTTCCAGCTCAAGGTGAGTTTGTGAATTCAAAGTTGCCTTGTTGTTACCTCCCATTGCTTTCATCCCACCCTTGTTCCTATCCTCTTGGGTTTTCCTTGAGGATACATCATATTTGGTATCAGAGCTAAGGCTTCCCTAGGCCTAAGCTTGTTGCCCAACATCCTTCCAAACACCCCAAACACATTCCCCCTCAAAAACACCAAACCGTGCTCCACGGTTTCCCACTGCCCAGAAAAGCGGCACGGTCAGCCCGTGCCAAAGAGCACGATCGTGCCACCTTCACAATCCAGCTACACTTACTTTTCACCCACAAGCCAGTACTTCAGCACGCCCACACCGTGCCATGTCGCACGACCGTGCCACCCCTATTCCGGCAACATCTCAATTTCACCCCCGTCCAGAGCCAGAGCACCGTCACACCGTGCCTCACCGCACGCCCGTGCCGCATCCCAGCCGTGAGGTTCCTCCTGGTTTCAACGTGAGCACTACTAGCATGACCATGGAAGAAAAGTTTGAGGCTCTCATGAGAAATTATGAGGCCTTGAGGCTTCAAAATGAGGAGATCAAAGGTCAGAACGAGTATTTGAGGCGACAACTTGGAGACTCCTTGACACAAAAGCGCAAGGAGATTAGAAGTTCCCGATCTTCTAACTCCTCCGACTCCGAGCCGGAAGTAAGAGAGGCCCCACCCTTGAGTTCATCAAGTGAAGAGGAGGCTTACGGAAGATCAAGAAGAGGAAGGCGAACAACCTCTCACCAAGGAGACATCCGAGTGGAAATTCCGGAGTTTGAAGGGAAGCTAGACCCCGATGAGTTCCTAGAATGATTGCAAACTGTCGAGAGGATCTTCGACTACAAAGAGATATCCGAGGGAAATAAGGTAAAACTTGTGGCCCTTAAACTTCGTAAATACGCTTCTCTTTGGTGGTCCAACCTTTGTGCTAAGAGAGTTAGGCAAGGGAAGGGAAAGATTAGGACATGGGAGAAAATGAAAGCCAAACTCAAGGCCCGTTTCTTACCCCCATCTTACCTACAAGACAACTACTCCCAACTTCACAATCTTACCCAAGGGAACTTGAGTGTTGAGGAGTACACTAGGGAATTTGAGAAGTTGATAATCAAGTGTGATTTGAGGGAGCCCGAAGAGCAAACCATAGTGAGGTATTTGGGTGGGTTAGATCCTAGGTATGCTCATGTAGTAGAGTTGCAACAATACACCACTTTTGATGAGGTGTGTGTATTAGCCCACAAAGTTGAACAACAAAGGAAATCCAAGCTCCACAAAAGAGAACCTCCCAAACCCTTTCCCAAGAGCCAACCTTTCAACAAGGGGAGCTCTTACCCACCTCCCAAACCCACGGTTACTACACCCTCACCTCCACAAAAGAACCAAGCTCCACAAAAAAGTCTACCACCCCAAAACCGTCCCAACCCTAAGCCAAATGACCAAAGGAGGCTTGTATGAGTGGCTAGTCATGCCATTCGGATTGTCAAATGCTCCAAGTACCTTCATGCGGCTCATGAACCAAGTGTTCCGGCCCTTCATTGGAAAATTCGTTGTGGTGTATTTTGATGACATCCTCATCTATAGCAAGAATGAAGAAGAGCACCTTCAACACCTCACACAAGTCATGAAGGTTCTAGAGAAGGAAAAGCTCTACGGTAACCTCAAGAAGTGTGCATTTTTCACTCATGAGGTCACCTTCCTTGGTTACATTGTCACAAGTGAAGGCATCAAGGTTGGTGAGAGTAAAGTGGAAGCAATTCGGTCTTGGCCAACCCCCAAGAGTATTCATGATGTGCGAAGTTTCCATGGGCTTGCCTCATTCTATAGGCGGTTCATTAGAAACTTTAGTACCATTATGGCCCCTATGACCGAGGTTATCAAAGGCACATCATTCAAGTGGACTCCCAAGGCTCAAGAAGCCTTTGAAACCATCAAGTCCAAACTCACCCAAGCACCGGTTCTTGCCTTGCCATGCTTTGACAAAGTGTTTGAGGTAGAGTGTGATGCGTCGGGAGTTGGCATTGGAGGAGTCCTCACTCAAGAAGGGCGGCCCTTAGCCTTCTTTAGTGAGAAGCTTTGTGACTCAAGGAGGAAGTACTCCACTTATGATAAGGAGTTCTATGCAATAGTGAGGTGCCTTGAGCATTGGAATCATTACTTGGTGGCTAGTGAGTTCATCTTGCACTCCGATCATGAAGCCTTGAAGTACATTCAAGGGCAACATAAACTTAACTCACGGCATGCCAAGTGGGTAGAGTTCCTCCAATCTTTCAACTTCACCATCAAGCATAAGTCCGGAAAGCTCAACCAAGGAGCCGATGCCTTGTCAAGGAGGCACTTATTGCTATTCCAACTTGATGCTTGCATTCTTGGGTTTGAGCATTTGAAGTCTCTCTATGAGAATGATGAAGATTTGGGAGAGCTCTACAAGGAGTGCCTTCGGCATCCCAAAGGTGACTTCCTTGTCCAAGATGGATTTTTGTTCAAGGGATCGAGATTGTGTGTGCCTAAGTGTGGCACAAGAGAGTTGCTCATACGTGAGGTCCATGGAGGATCTCTTGCCGGTCACTTTGGAGAGAACAAGACCCTTATGATGTTAAGGGAACATTATTATTGGCCAAGTATGAGCAAAGATGTCCAAGATGTGTTAAAGAGATGTGCCACTTGCCAAGTTGCCAAAAGCCACCTCCTACCCCACGGCTTATACACTCCCTTACCTACTCCCAATCATCCTTGGGAGGATGTAAGCATGGATTTTGTTCTTGGCCTCCCAAGAACACAAAGGGGTAAGGACTCCATTTTCGTGGTTGTTGATCGTTTTTCGAAGATGGCCCATTTCATACCTTGTGCCAAGACCAACGATGCCACCCACATTGCCGATCTATACTTCAAGGAAGTAATGAGGTTGCATGGCATCCCTAGATCCATTGTTTCGGATAGGGATACCAAGTTCCTTAGCCATTTTTGGGTGACACTTTAGAAGAAGATGGGAACCAAGCTCAAGTATAGCACTTCATGCCACCCTCAAACGGATGGGCAAACCGAAGTCACCAACCGGACTTTGGGAAGCCTTCTAAGAGTGCTAGTAAAGTCCAACCTCAAAGCTTGGGACTTAGCCTTGCCTCATGCCGAGTTCGCTTTCAACAAAACACCTAGCAAGGCCACGGGTATGTCCTCATTCAAGGTAGTTTATGGTTTGGATCCCTCGAGTCCCCTTGATCTTGTTCCAAGGGAGATGAATGAGAAGCCTCACATGGAGGCTAGCAAGCGAGTTGAAGAGATCCAAAAGCTCCATGAGACCGTGAGGGCAAAGATAGAGAAGGCCAATGCCTCCTACAAGGACCGTGCCAACAAGCATAGGAAGAAGATGGTGTTTCACCCCGGTGATTTGGTATGAGTTCACTTGAGAAAAGAAAGGTTTCCTTCTAAAAGGAAGAGCAAGTTGATGCCAAGAGCCGATGGTCCCTTTGAAGTGTTAGAGCGCATCAACGACAATGCCTACAAGATCAATTTGCCCGGTGAATATGGAGTGTCGGCCACCTTCAATGTAGCCGACCTTAGCCCTTATGAGGAGGATGATCATCTTATCAATTTGAGGGCAAATTCTCTTCAACAAGGGGAGGATGATGGAGGTCCATCCCCTAGCATGATCCATGGCCCACAAGGAAGCCCAAAGAGTCCAAGTTCCACGTCCAAAGTGCAAGAAATCAGCCTAGGAACACAAGAGAACCTTTTTGTCAAAACTGGAATTTCAGGCGTGCACAAACCCGGTTTTGTGCACCTAATTTCCTAACCTTCCCAAGGCTGAAATGGGGTTGCAGGAAGCCTAAGTTTAAGTTCAAGAAGTGCTCTTTCCATCAAGACCTCTTGCAAGTCATTTGGAGATCATTTGGTACCTCAAAACCTCAAGCCAAGTCAAACACTACATTCTGGCCAGAAACTGGACTGTCCGAATTTAAGGACTGTGTTGGTGGACTTTTTCTCCTCTATTTGGTTTGAAACTTTCATGGCTTGAAAGTACCTTAAAAATATTATCAAATGGCCATAAAAAAACTCAGCCAAATTACACACATATAGAGCTATTATCCACCAAAACATTGCACAAAACACCCCTTTACCCGGTACATGGCCAGCCGGTACAAGGAGAGATGATTGAGGTGATTTTTGCTCTAATCCATGCTTAGCCACTTGCAAGAGCTGTCCTAAGGAGTGCCAATCTGCTGAGTGAAGTTTCCAAAGGCCCCTAAGTCGACACCTAAGCCTCAAGATCAGCAAAGATGAGGTGTCATGCCCGGGTTCAATCTAACCGGTTTTGTGTTGTTTGGATTTTGTGATTTCTACCTAGTTTAGCTCCTAAACTAGCTTAGCATAAGGTGCATCAGCTGAATGGAGGCTTCCTTTAGTCCCTAAAGTCGACACATCATCCTCTAGATGAGCATTGAAGAGTTGTCAAGTGGAGGATGCATCTACCCATTTATGCTTTGATTTGATCCTTGTAATTTTGCCTAGTTTAGCTTGTAGTGCAACCTAAGGCCTATGCTTGTACTTGAAAAGCTTGTATTAATACCCCCCAAGGCTTGGCCGGCCACACTGAAGCTTGTTTATTGAATGAAAGTTGAGCTTTGTTCCTTTGAATCCTCAAACTCTCTTCTAGCTTATCTCATCTTTTGGCCAAGTTGAGTGGTGATCTAGTAAGAGTCTTAACTTCCTTCTTGGTGGTGTTTCTGTATCTAAGAGGTTGTTAAGGGCCCTAACATCAAACCTTGGTGGTGTTTCTGTATTCAAGGTAGGTGTTAGTTCCGGTTCTATCCTTCCCAGCTCAAGGTGAGTTTGTGAATTCAAAGTTGCCTTGTTGTTACCTCCCATTGCTTTTATCCCACCCTTGTTCCTATCCTCTTGGGTTTTCCTTGAGGATACATCAGGCACACACTCCAAGGCATGGCACACGTCCCTAAGCTTCTAGAACATCAATCATCAGCTGCTACCTTGGAAAGAATGACCAATAGAATGCAAGCTGCAGAAGGAGATGTCTCACGGCTCTCATTGGTCAGTTGAAAAGGAAGTTCTACTTTACAGCTGAAGCACATGCTTTTGGTTTGATTTCTGATTGATTAAGCTTAAGTATAAGTTAATTAAATTGTAAGGATCATTTATTTTGCTTTCCTTATTGATTTGGATGTAATTAGAATAGGTGTAATCAAGCTTTGTACATAGTTAGCATAAACCGTGAGGATTAGCCTTGATTAACACCTTTCCTTCCTAGGGAGGAAAGCTTAGGAGTGTGCTAGGTTACTTGCTTGCTTGCTAGGCTTGTATCCTTATATTTCACATGGCCTTTGGCTGGCTGATTAGCTTTGATTTTCAGAATACATTTTTGAGAGCTTTTGCTTTCGAACTCCTAAATCTTCACTTGCTTATCCTTAGTTTGGTCGATTAAGGTAGCGATCAAGTAAGTTCTAATATTTGTTAAGTGGTGTTTCTGTATCTTAATTAAATATTAGGGACCCTAGGCTTGAGTTTGGTGGTGTTTCTGTATCCAAACTTCGAGTTTAACTCTATCATTTTCATTGTTCTTCTACACGGGTTCAAGGCATTGAACTGAAATTTCAGCTTGCTCAACCGTGAGCTATTGCAATCTTGCTTTAGTTTTCCTTCCTCCCTTCAAAGGTACATCAAAAACTTAAGCATCATGGAAGCCAAAAATGCAAATTTCTCCTTGTAAATACGTATATAAAGAAAAAAAAAATGTAGCTATTTGAGTTAAGCAAAGCCAAGCTAAGTTGTGCTATGTGGAGGTTCGACTCCGTAAGGTCAAGAAACCAACCTAGAACTCGATTCCAATCACATTTGATTCGAGCAATCGAGTATGAGTCGAACTTTGACCTAATCAATCAAATTCAAAGACTTGCCTTTGTTTCAAGATTTTCTTAAGACAATCTTTGCCTCCTCTCTCAAAAACCTTTAGCCTCGTGATGAAAACTCCTAATCTCTACCTATTTTAATAAGGGGCTTCCATTAGTAAGGTATTTGCTGGTGGTAGGCCCTAATTTTCATTATTTTTGGAACTTTATTAAGTTATAAGATATTTGTTAGTATTTTTGTTAATTTTTAATAAATTTTTTATCCGTTTTATGAGAACTAGGTTATTATTTTATCACAAATAATGTAAGTTAGGTCATTTTCACCTCTAGTGTTAGATTGTTCTTGTTTATAGTGTGAGTTTGGGTCATCAATTTTGTGCGATTTATCGTAGATTTGGAAATGTATAGAGTGGTTTCGTACAGAACATGATTTGGTTGTTATCATGTTAGATCTACTCTTTTTTTTTTTTTTTTTTTTTTTTATAAATGAATGAGTCAAGAATGAAACTTCATGTGGCTGTACTATGAAAATATTATTTTTAAGTGCAATTTGTTACGTTAATTAGATATCTACTCTATGAAGTTATGTTATAATTTACTGATATTTGGGAAAGGTGTGTTGACGTTGAATAATATGGTCGGTGACAGAATAATATTACAAATTTAGAGTTGGTCGACAGTATATCTACTAATAGTTTTTTAAAGAGAAGAATTTATTTTGATATTTTAAATTTATCTTTATTAGTATATATTTATTATAAATACTGTATGACATTTCATTAATAAATTATTCATTTTCTTATGAAAAAAATACATGACAACCAATTGACCGAGAGAGATGGAATGTGACCACTCAGCCCAAAGTCTCAACCCCAAATGTACCCAAATTTGACCGACAACCACCCACCCCCACACCAAAAATCTCCACGCAAACCCTCTCTTTAAGAAAACAACCGAGCCAACAAGAAGACTCAGAGAAATGCTGCTTTCCCATTTCTCCTCATTTTCTCTCTGCTCTCTTCCTCTCTCACGTTCTCCTCTCTTTCTTCTTCGCCCTCCTCTATCCTTCTTCAGAATCAGAACCCCTCAAAAGCTTCGCCCTTTCAGCTACCCTTCAATGGACTCTCAGCAGGGCTCCTCCGTTGAGCAGCTCAGTGAAGATTTCAAGAATCAGAAGCTTACCCATGATAGTAATCGCACCAAATTGAAGCTTGAAGAGCTTAATTGGGATCACTCATTTGTTCGAGAATTGCCCGGTGATCCTAGGTCCGATAATATTCCTCGTCAGGTTTGTTTGTCTAATTCTTTGTGTTCAAAAATCTGTCTTTGTTTTTGCTCTAATGAATGTTATGGGTTTTAAAATTTGGGTAGCCTGTTAAATGGGATTTGGATTGTGGGCATTTGTTGTTAGCCTCTGTTTTTCAATGGTGTGATTGGTTGGAGTATTTATTCTTATTGCTTCCTTGTCCTTTTTGGGTGTCTAATGGGCAATCTCGAGTCACTCGTTTTGGATTGAATTTATGTGGACTTTGTTGGATTGATTTTTAGAGTGAGCTGGATAGATAAATGGCTTCAGAAATATTTATTTCAGTGTAAAACTTGTATTAATTAATACTGGTGATGGTTTAAAGCAAACAATGGTAATTTGCAGATTGGAGTCTATCTGATCATATAGAAGTTTCTCGAAAACTGAGAGAGATGGTCTAGTAATGTGAATGAGAAATTGAGAATATTAAGCCTATGAAGGAATTCCAGTGGTGGCTATTCTGGAAACATTGGAAAGGTTCATGAGAGCTGGATGCTTACAAGTCACTAGTCAGTAGTTTCTAATATAGATTTGGGAGCACGAATGATATTTTCGATGAGCCAGATTTTATTTGTTGTGGGCTGAATTACATTAATCAATGCAGGAGATCAGCATTGGGATTGTTCACTAATGTGATGAAGTTAAGGATATTGGTCATGTGTGGCAAGTATATGCTTCTCATGCCTTTGTTTTGTGCTATGCAAGGTTAATTATTTTAGGGGCCTTCCTCCAGCAACGTGTTTGTTGCAGGATGGTCTGCATTAGTTGCATCCGCAAGCTTGAGCTGCTGTTATATGTCGAAAATTGTTTTATTCTTATGCTGTAAATGTAATTACTCAGTTGCTTGTATTGTTTGGCATTTCAGGTTTTACATGCTTGCTATACGAAGATCTCACCCTCTGTAGAAGTTGAGAATCCACAACTTGTTGCATGGTCAGAATCAGTTGCTCAATTGCTTGATTTGGATCCTAAAGAGTGAGTGTTCTCTTTCTTATACCGCATTACCTTCCCTTGTTATGGTGATCTTTTACATGTCTTCATTGGTTATTAAGGAAAATGGTCATGTGATTTTCTCATGGTTAAATTGTGTTCCTTTTAATATGCCTCTGCAAGATTTGCCAAGCGTACTGATTAGTTGTGTTTTACTTTTTCATGTTGCTTAGGTTTGAACGTCCTGATATCGCTCAAATATTTTCTGGTGCCTCACCGTTGTTTGGCTCGTAAGTCAGTTGCTAAAATCAATGTATTTATTTAGCCTTCATCAATTTCTTCATGAGTAACGTCTTTCTTTTATTTGCCTGGTTGCCTTTCTTCTTACCCCGATCTGTTCTATAGATTGCCGTATGCTCAATGTTATGGAGGGCACCAGTTTGGCATGTGGGCCGGTCAGCTAGGTGATGGTCGGGCAATAACTTTGGGAGAGATTGTGAATTCAAAGAAAGAAAGGTGGGAATTGCAACTCAAAGGAGCAGGAAAGACGCCTTACAGCCGATTTGCAGATGGCCTAGCAGTTCTTCGCAGTAGCATTCGGGAATTCCTTTGCAGCGAAGCAATGCATAGTCTTGGAATCCCAACAACACGTGCCCTGTGTCTTGTGACCACTGGGAAATTTGTGAGCCGTGATATGTTTTATGAGTATGTTAACCTGCTTATGATTCTTTTTATTCTTTATTCTGACCCTTTCTGTCCATTTTTTCCATATTTGGTTTTATTAGATCTTAGTTTAATCGTTCAGTTCATGTGGCATAGAAAGCTGGATTAGCCCCGATTTCATAGTTAGAGACATAACTCACGACTCTCTAGTTGAGGGTTGATATGATATTTTTTGCCATCGTTTCTCTCATTGCTTATATATTTTAAATTTCCAACATGAGCTATGCCACCTTTAGATGTATGATAATTAGCAGGTTTCCTGCTTTGATGCCTGACTATAGTCACTTTTGCACAATGCAGTGGTAATCCAAAGGAAGAACCCGGTGCAGTTGTTTGCAGAGTTGCCCAATCCTTTCTGCGTTTTGGTTCATACCAAATTCATGCCTCAAGAGCAAAAGAGGACCTTGATATTGTTCGGCAGCTTGCAGATTATGCCGTCCGGCATCACTTTCCTCACATTGAGAATATGGACAAGAGTGAAAGTCTATCTTTCAACACAGGCAAGGAAGACCAATCTGTTGTAGATCTGACTTCTAACAAATACGCAGGTAAATATCTGATGTAACCTTACAATTTATAACTGCCTTTGATGGGCAATATTTTTCCAAACAAATTCTTTTTTCTGTGCTGCATGATGTGGTGGTTGGCTGACTTGCGTGCCAGCTTATGTATATTTAGTCAACCTACTCGTTCCCTCTGTGTCAAAGTGAGGGAGAGTAGGGGGGGTGTGGATCTACTGTAGGCCCGATAATATGTATGGCAACTGTTGGGCCAAAAACTGAATACACATCACTTGTAAATCCTTTTTTTTTTTGGGGGGGGGCGGGGCGGGGCTGGACACTGCTGGTAGCAATTGGCACTAATAGGTTGCCAGTGTTGTTGGATATCTGAGTAGCCTGCCACTTTTTTTTTTTTTTTGGGGGGGGGGGGGGAATGCACTAATTGATTGTTTCCACCAAATTCAGTATTTGAGGGTTAGAACTTGTCTGTGAGTTGGCTGTAACTTCTGCTTGGTGATGAAAGTGCAAGCAATTCTATTTTTTCAGTGGCTATTACTGCATGAATGGATGCTTGAATGTGTGTGGTTGCACCGTTACCGTTATCTTGTGCTAGTTTGTGAATGGGAGACTCCATAATTTTAAGTCTGGAATATTAGAGTTCTGCTTGAAATCAAAGAAAATGATATGACCCCCTTTGGGGGCTAACCTAGTGGTGGTAGGGTGCTTGGTTTTCACAATGGTGACGAAGATTCGATTCTCCCTACGGTTTGTACGTGCGCGTGCGCGTGCGTGTGCGTGTGCGTGTGCGTGTGCGTGTGCGTGCCTGTAAATTGACGCATCCGAAAAAATACTAGGGCATGCAAGACCTTTTGAATGATATCTGTGCCGTTTCTATGTTTTTGATCAGCGTGGGCAGTTGAAGTTGCTGAGCGTACTGCTTCCTTGGTTGCTAGCTGGCAGGGTGTTGGTTTCACGCATGGAGTGCTGAACACTGACAACATGAGCATTCTTGGTCTTACAATTGATTATGGTCCATTTGGGTTCTTGGATGCTTTTGATCCAAGTTACACCCCGAATACGACTGATCTTCCAGGGAGAAGATACTGCTTTGCAAATCAGCCTGATATTGGCTTGTGGAACATTGCACAGTTCTCTGCTACCTTACAAGCAGCTAAATTGCTTGATGATAAGGAAGCAAATTATGTCATGGAAAGGTAATTTGTATTTCAAGATGACCTGCTTTGGTACTATGGTGGCTAGGCATACTGAAGTAACTGAACCGACCAAATCAAACCAGATTGATACATGGAATCTGCCTAGGATCATGCATAATATTTTTGGGTTTTTTATGTTTATTTTTGTTTCTTTTGTGGGGTGAGGGTGGGCGTTAATGTATAAATAGTTAGTCTCACCCATTCATGAGTTTGTAGAGGCTGTTTGCCTTGCCCATCCAATGGAATGTGGTAGAGGTAGTTCCGTTGGACTCAGATTCTGAAATGACTGCCACCTGTTTTACAATGACAGAAGGATAGGACAGTTACGTGACATTTTGCTTTGGTCCATTTTAATCTAAATGTGAAAAATCTGCTACCAGTTCAACTCAGCTGTCTGAAAAAAAATAAAGTTTAGCTAGAGAAACTGAAAAATTGTTATGAATATTTTGCAGATATGGCACCAAATTCATGGATGAATACCAAGCAATCATGACTAGAAAGCTCGGACTTCCCAAATACAATAAGGACTTAATCAGCAAGCTTCTCAACAACATGGCTGTGGATAAAGTTGACTACACGAACTTCTTTCGGTTACTTTCCAATGTCAAAGCCGATCCTAGCATTCCTGAGGCTCAGTTGTTGACACCACTGAAAGCTGTTCTTCTGGATATTGGAAAGGAAAGGAGGGAGGCATGGACCAGCTGGGTGAAATCATACGTACAAGAGGTAATCATGATATGCATGCTGTTATCTGATAATCTTTTTAATTTATTATGCCGAACCAGACAAACTATCAGAGCCATACTTATGAGTCCCTTTTTCCCTTTACACCTCTCTCTCCCTCCCCCCCCCTCTCTCCCTCTCTCCAATTCCCCCTCTCTCCCTCCCTCTCTCTCTCTCTCCGCCTGTGTGCGTGTTTTTTTTTTTTTGGGGGGGGGGGGGGTGTGTTAGAAGTCAGATGCCTGTGAGGCTGCCACCTTGCCTCTATAGTCTGTACTATGACCTTGTAGAGTGTCTCCATTTGACCCTAGATTTGGGACTTCGAAGGCATTGATTGCCTGGATTTTATGACCGCAGCAGAGGACAATTTAATGAAATATTGTACTTATCACTATGATCCAATGTGAAAGTACTCATGTCTTTGAGTTTGCCACGATCCTTGTAGAATTGATGTGTGTCAATGTTCTTTCTTTTTTTTTTGGGTTTTTTTGGGGGGAGGGTTCACTTTTCTGGACCATCAACATTTGCTACATGTAGTTTTCCTGCTTCATTCTTTGAAGGCCTTTGTCTATTCCTCTGCCCCTCGATCCTGAGCATCTCAAGAGCAAAACCTGGGTCCACCTCTTCCTTTATCTTTATTCTGCCCTGATTTCTGTAAGATATGTAGAGCACTTGTCCTTTTTCTTTGTTTTATTTTGGTCATCGATAGTTTTCTAGGTTTTTAGTGTTGTGAAAATTGCTAAACCTTTGTTTGTTATTTTTTCAGCTGGCTGGTAGTGGAGTTTCTGATGAGGAGAGAAAGGCAGCAATGAATGCTGTGAATCCAAAATACATTCTGAGGAACTATCTCTGCCAAACCGCTATTGATGCGGCCGAACAAGGTGATTTTGAGGAGGTGCGCCGGCTGCTGAAGGTCATGGAGCGACCATATGCTGAGCAGCCTGGGATGGAGAAATATGCTCGTTTACCACCGGCTTGGGCCTACAGGCCTGGTGTTTGCATGCTTTCTTGTTCTTCGTAAATCGCTTTTACGTATACTTGGCGAATGGATCATTCAATTCTGGTCAGACGGAATTTGCCGCAGGGTCACTATGGTTTTCATTCAAGCTCGAACATGCTCTCAGCAGGTTTAATAATCAGTCGGGTTGGTTTGGTTCGGTCAAGTCAGATTCAGTTAGATTGCCATATTTTGATGCCCAAGCAGTCTGACTTCGGTTGGCTTAGGTAGTGTAATCTGAGTATGGGATAGCTCTTTCAGACGGACGTTCTGTATATAACTAGTTGGTAAGTTTGTGTTACTTTTCCTCCCCTTAGTAACCCTTCTATTTTCAATACTGATGCGTTCCTTTGAAATTGGAGTACATATACAGTTCAAATGTGTTGTGTTCTCACTTCCCGTTGTATCTTCCTTATGTTCGGGGTCTCGTTGGTTCTTTTGCAAGGCCTTCAAGGTCCCAACCAAATTTGGTTTTGTTCTAAGTTATTCCCTTCGAGATGGAAATATGTGGTCTGTCAGTGAAAGAGATGGGCAATTACATATTTAGATCATGTTTGAGATTTCCAGTCCAAATAACTGAAGGAAACTCCTACATGACCCACCTCCTCCCGCAAGTGTGGGAAAGACATGCTTAATGATGTGCGGCTAATGGGCATCATCCCAGATTTATTCTTTTTCTTTTTTGGGTGTCATTATGTGAGGATCAAAAACAATTAATTATTCAAAATTAGTTATTTTTTGGGATATTTGTTAGCTCAACTAATAGAGTCTTTCAAGTTATTACTTGACAGTTGGGGTCAAAGTTTAGCCTGTATCAACCTATATGCCTCATTTGCATCATTTTTAAAATTTTTTTTAAATTTATTTTGGGTGTGGAGAGAACTTTATAAGTAGTGTAATATCATATGCTTCACCCGTAAAGCAAATTATATTTCCTTTTATACTTGGGAGATTTTAATTGGACAATGAGCAACTTGATTCTTACTTCTTTCGGTAAGTTAAACTTTACAACACCCTGTATTCAAAATGACAAAGCAAATTGCAAATTAATAATGCTTCTACAATCAATGATTACGATTGCGTTCTGAATGGGGACGTCAATCTCGCGGGGGGAGGGGGGGAAGGGATGAGCCCCTCTTGACTACAATTGAGCATAAATTCAAGTATGCAAGTCAAGAAATATATTTGAGAAGATCAAATATATTTGAACCTCATATATAAAATAGGGACTTCAACGAACAGCTCTAGAGGTGGATATGTTTTACGTGTTTCTATTGACTCTAATTAATGTACTACTTTTAAAGTATAACTTCTTATATTGAGACATGAGCTAAGTATTGCAAAAGGAAAAGGATTTTTCAATGCTTGGCCCTAATTTCTAACCCCCCCCCCCCCCCAAAAAAAATGGTTTTTAGATTTTTGTTTTTCCCTAACATTGATAACAGTCTACTATCTGCCCCCCCCCCCTCCACGATGAGCCTCAGCGTTGACTGTCGTCTTCCAGGGCTTTGACCGGCGATGGTCAGCGCCGGTGTGTCGTACGTCCGGTGAGTCTCCGGCGAGGAGCACGAACCATTCTTTCTTCAAATCCTCTGAATTTGCATTCCATTAGTCCACCATCCCCATTGTTGAGATTGGAGTTTTTTCTTATACTGGATATCTTCTTCATTACCAACTGTGGAATTTGGTTGTCAAACATCAAATCTTTCAGGAGAGAATAGAATCATACCCAAATTTAATCAACCAGGAATCACATCCTGGCTGAAGTGGCTCCGCCATTAGCGCCGTTGCCATTTTCTGGTGGCGGAGAGGCCATCCAGCGGCCGCCATCGGCAACGAACAAGAAGGAAGAGGGAGGAGCAAGAAATATCGAATTTGCTGGTTAGGGTTTGAGGTGAGTAATTGTTACCCCTATCTTTCAATCTAAAGTTGGATTTAGGCAAATTCTGATGAAATTTGATCCATTGATGGGAATTTTTGGGAACTCGTTGAATCTGTGCTTGATTTTGTAACTCTGGACATGATATTGTGGCTTAGCTCAATTGTTCCGATCCATAACCACAATTCTAAGGCCCTGTAATCTTTGATATCAGCTTGGTAACTCTTGTCACATTGTGCACCCTACATGTAATTTCTTATGATCTCTATTGTTTTGCACAGAGATATGTATGCTGATAGTAATTAGCTCAAGGGCAATGGCAATGGCAATGACAATTGACAAGTCTCGTACAATGAATTCCTAAGGACTGCTTTTTATGCTCCTCAGTTCTCACCCATATCATGTGATAGCGTATGTGTCTATGAGGATTAGCCACGAGCTTTCAGTGTTTGATTAAACCATCTTTAGCATCATTCATCACTGTATTTCTTTGCTCTTGGGTGCCTCTTTGGGAGTTGTTACAATAGACGTGGGTTTGAATCTCGCCTACCTCAGTATGTACGATCGATGACTTTATTTTTTGGGGTAGGGTTGGGGGGGGGGGGTTGTCTGTCATATAATTCCATTGTATGATCGTTTGTTTCCAGTTTCATTGGTGCCCTGGTCACTGTAGCATTTGTTTTTCATAGTAATCATGGATTAAGATGAAATTGATTCTATTTTGGTCACGAGTTTACGGAAGAATGATGGAGGTGGCAGGCTTTTGATATGTAATGAAAAATTTGAAGTTAATTCGTGGTCCATGTGACACAGAATGGCACTGCGTCGGTGTCTTTACGTTTGGAAGATGGGCACTGTTAACTACTTGGATGCCCTAAAGCTGCAGGAGAAGTTGGTTTCTGATAGGAAGGCTCAAAAAATACCGAATACTCTTCTTTCTCTGGAACATCCTCATACGTACACACTTGGCAAGCGTAAGACTGACCACAACTTGCTAGTTCCTGAGTCTGACTTGAGGATTATGGGAGCTGAACTTCATTATACGCAAAGGGGAGGAGACATTACATATCACGGCCCACATCAAGCCATATTATATCCCATCATATCTCTTCGTGAGATTGGCATTGGTGCACGGAGTTATGTGGAAAAGCTTGAGTCAACCATGATTGAATTGGCGTCTGTGTATGATGTGCAAGCTTGTCCAGGTCAAAAGGGTGAAACTGGGGTATGGGTTGGAAACAAAAAGATTGGTGCTATTGGCGTTCGTATTCAATCTGGGATCACTTCTCATGGTCTTGCCTTCAACATTGACCCTGATCTGGACTATTTCAAGCATATCGTGCCTTGTGGGATTGCTGATAAAGAAGTCACATCTTTGAGAAGCGAGACAAATATGGATCTTCCTTCTGAAGAAGTGATTCACGAGCAGTTGATATCTTGTTTTGCTAGGCAGTTTGGTTTTACTCCCATTATGTTAGATAAAAGGAATATTTAATTAGCTCTTGTATCCTTCCGTTTGTAGATTGTGGAATTTGCTTGTATTCAGTTTCTTTTTTAGCTTATATGATGCACAGTTTGGGGGTAAGATTTGTCTACATTTGGATCTTTCCAAATGCTGGTGGCGGTGCCAAGTAGCGATTAGCCTATCGAATGCACCAGCAAAGACGCGGGGGGGAGAAGGGGGGGGGGGAAGGCTGAGTTACAGGATTGCAGCCTTTGGGACTATTCATTAATCAAAAATCAGTTAGTAGTTGGTATATTATCAATTGGAAACCTAATGAGCAGAGGAGCAGAGCTGCTTTGCTCATATGTGATGCCAAACTAAATGCATACAATCACACAATCTGATTCCAGATTGATGGACACAATCACAGAGTCTGCGGGATGGAATCTAAACTGTTCAATTATTTAAATCGTAATGCTGTGACTATATGGTGTGTGTACATCCCACGATCCGGGGGCTGGAATCTGAACTGTTCAATTATTTAAATCGTAATGATGTGACTATATATATATTTTTTCGTTAATTAGTTGATGATGTGATTATATTTCTCCAGTGTAATCTAGGTCCATGTTGAATATATTTGTCTGAAGACGGTGTGTTGCCAAGACTCCCCAAGTTCGGCAAAAGATTGCAGATAGCCAGATATCAAGTTTAAAATGAAGTTCAAGTGTGCGTAGTCATGCTTGCGAGTGTCCAATTTCCAATATGAATTCTTGAGGTGAAATTAAGAGCATGAGCAACCAAGATTTACGGATGCAATCTGAAGAGGGTCAGTTACATTAATATAGCTCAAAGTGTATTTGAAACCATCAGTCCCTTTATGTAGACATGATAATATTAGTAAGTCATGCAAATTCTAGGTCATATACGAACATAATTAGGCAGCAAAGTATGGAGACGCGATGACTGCAGAGAAGAGCAACATCATGTATACTATTTTATTTGTGTCTTGAAGAAGTACATCTTTGTCCAACAGAATCTTTTACCCACTTTGCCTACATGCATCAGCTCCCATAATGCATTGCTATTAAATCTAACAAATCTTTCATTGAGGCCCAAAACGTTGAATGATACGATAATGTCTCGGATGTCTTGTAGCAGTTCACAGTTGTTTTTTCATTCTTTTGAGAGTTGGATCACGAGTTCTTGCTGGGAGTTGCCTTTCTTCGTTCCAACTCAGGCTTCTTTGTTCGACACTCGACATTCTCACATGGATATGAACACTTTGACGCTTTATTTTAGCTAAAGCTACACATTGTTTAGATAATGGAGGAGTACAACACCATGCCTAGAAAAAGTTACTCAAAGTTGCCTTCACCGTGCGTGAAATAACGTGAATAGCCTCATTTCCATTGCAAGCTGCACAAGCCTGATGACCTGCAGAATGGACAAGCAGCCAGCTTAAACAGTATTACTGTGCAAGCAGTGGAGGCAGAACTGATTTAATGGTGCACAACTTTTGGGTGATGATAAGCAAAGACTATTACACATCCCTTGCAAAGCCTCACGTGTGGGACACTAGAAGTCTAAGGTTTGTCAGAAGACTAAGAGACAATGACTAAGCTTTACTATGAAGGCTTGGGGATTTGGAATAGTGAAAAAGCATGTAGTTGATTTGGTACTGTAGAAGCATGCTTTCCCAGCTAACCTTGGCTGTCTTATGAGTTATGACATTCATAAGATGCTAAAAGCAATTAGGGAGTTTAATAAAGACAGGGGGCACAAAACTGTGGGAGACTGACTCAATATCATGTGATCACTCACATGAGGCATGTCTGTTTGAAATTTTGACGGTTTGGCAGTCAAGACATATATAGATATAGTATCAGTCAACTCATCTCTCATATGATAAGCTGCTTCCAGACATGGCCACATAAGGATTTAAGGCACACATTTAGATAAAGAATTTGCATTCTATACTTCAAAAGTTTTATTGTGCATTTTGACCTATGTATAATGCATTGTTACTCACCTCGTTTGATTCACCTATCGGAAGTTGAAACTCTCCTTACACGTGTGCCTATATGAGTAAGCTGTCTACATCTGGATCTTCCCAGACTCTGAAAAAGCGGGACGCACACTCAGAGTAGTAGTAGTTATTACATTGGAATTTGGAACTTGGAAGTTGTAGCTGTTTGGGGGGGAGGGGGATTCTTACACTGGAAACAGGTTTAGATGTTTGGAGATAGTCCTTTTCAAGGATGGGAGCAAGATAAGGGAAATCTGACACACCTATCTTGGATGCTTCTCCTCAGTTTGATGCTTCCAAAGCGTCTGATCAACATAGGGAATGTGACAACAGTAAATTCTGGTTTGCACTAAATTTACCCTGGAGGAATAATTTGAAACCAGTTTGCTATAAGCTGCTCAGGTATAAGACTCGGTGACAGTACGAAATTCTCGACGTTTTCTGATCTAGGCTGTTCATAACCATACTGAAACTGAAGCATTGCCTGTAAGTCTGAGTTAAAGCAAAAGACTGCTAGTAACATAGACCTATAGTAGAAATCTACAGATATTTATTTACCTTGCTGGTGCTCCAGGAAAAACCATCTCATCATGTGAGCATTGTATTATGTGCATTCTAGACCCATCACGGTAGGACCCATATTGTGGTTGATTTTGAGGACACTTGCCAATTCGCCCGCATCTGCTGAGAGCATTACACATGGAAAAATGAGTAATAAACTACTATAATGGCTTCAAGGTTATATTTATATTATTAACTTCTTTTTGTCAGGCAGATAGCTCATACTGGAGAACATACATGTTCATGTTCCCTTTCTTGCAGGGAGAACATGAAAAACAGCACACTCTAGATCCATTCAATATATCTTCATAGGTTGTTTTTCATTCTAATCTGAAAAATCATGAAAATTGCTCAGATAGTAATGTCTATGTTGGTTGCCTTCATACTTATTCACTGCTTCATGAGTCCTTTCTTAACTCTGCAATGCCAGGAAGGAAAGAGCCACGCAAGAGAAAGGAGCCACTCAAGAAAGTTGCTCGCCTATTTTGCAGAAATTCCGTTGGATTCAAACAATGCAAACGGAGTAGCTGAGGAGCTTCAACACACTGCACTGCTCGCTAGTTTGAGACCGAGACCTTCAAGTGGTTCAAATCCAAGCCACAACAAGTTCCCTTGTCATTGTTAGCCTGGATATCTGTATAGGAAAGAGCAAGTGAACCTATGCAGAGGTTTTTTTCCTCCTTTTTTTCTTTGGCATGAGATTAGAGGTGTATCCATAAAATACCAGTAATTTGTAAGGAATGCTGATGTTAGTATAGTTTGGTGCAGAAGTACTATGCTGTTTATATAATTGATTCTTTTCATTTCTTGATAGATTGATGAGTTCTTTGTGTATGTATAGACTATAGAGTGAAAGAATGTCCCCCCCCCCCTCTTTTTTTTGGGGGGGGGGGGGGGAAGATCTTGGATTGTGGACATGCATGTTCAGGTTGCTTATAGCTTTTCAGAAGTTGACATTTCGAGCTACCAAGGCGTAGAAATCACTTCACTGACGTCTTTGTTCTTGTTAAATGAGCTGGAATATATGTCTATTTCATGCCTTGGTATCAGGGATGATCTCAAGGTTCCTTGGATCTCATGCAGTGAACACGGTTTGAAACAGTCATGATAAATAGACACTTGACGAGCATAAAGGACAATGGATGTTTAATCAACCTTGTTAAGAGCCCTGCCAGAGACTATTTTTCAATTGTGAGAATCCTTTCACCTCAGAAATACGAGTGGTATACTAAGAAGAACACAAGGAACACTCTAAAATGGAGAATGTTCTAATGTTGTCAATTTCACTGCATTTTCAAAAGCAAGCCTGATCACATTTGGGAAATACATGGAAATTCAACTGAGACACAACAATGCATAATGAATGTAAACATATTCTCAAGCATTAAAAGACTACTTGATGACTATAATTTGAAAATTTCCATTCCCACATCTAAAAGCAAAGTTCCTATTTATTAATGCAAATGAACACACCGTTTAACTTTATAGAGTTTTAACTTTGCCTGGTACATGGAAATTTAGACTACCTTTTCCTTTTTTAGGGAGCAAATAAATAAGCTATAAAAGGACACTACTATACAGACAATACATATGAAAGGAGAGGGGGAGCATTGAACCTGAAATTTAGTATACCTCAGGAATCAATCTTGATTGTTAGGTGAAGGCCTCATTAGCAAATTTAAAAAGGATCACAGTTGAGCAAATTGGAACTTCGGGCACGTTCTTTTGGACCTATTATGAGTATTCATCATCGGCATTAACTTTCAGCATTATTCAACACAATTAAGCACAATCCAATATCATTCACCATAATTTAGCAGAATTCAATAAGTATTTATCACAATTCAGTACCATTATTCTTTAGTAATATAAACCAATTCAGCAAAATTTAGCACAATTCAGCAAGTGTCAGCAAGTTTCACTATGTTTCAACAACTTTCATTATGTTTAAGTAATAAACACTAATAAATACTTCTCATAAGTGCAAAAGAACATGCCCACATCGAATAGCACGTGGAAAATTTTGAAGGTAGTGTCTATTTGTTCTCAACCCACATTTAAAGACTCATCTTGTTAGCTTTCCTTTATCAAAGATGCCCACGGCAGAAAAACTAGTCCTTTGATGGGTCCATCCAAGACTTGCTTCAGATTCTTCCACACTTGATTGCTTGAGGAACCAAAGCGAGATTTTAGATGGTTAGACTCTCAACCCAAACCTTCATGGCAGTTCGCCCCCCCCCCCCCCGGGTTAAGGAAAACCCTAGATAAATGCCAACAGGCAGTTGGACATTCCACTCCAATTTGCGACCTACCACTACAATAATCCTAGCATAGATCCTGCTCAAATGGTGTGTGTGGAGACCTTGGTGTATAAAGTCGTCTCAGCAATTTTATGGTTAAGTAACTTCTACAGTTCTACTTCTATTGAGCTTGGGACTGTGATTGCACTTCCTTAAGCAACAAACATGTCAAAACTGCCCCGTATCTGGTGATTGAACGAGTGACTCACACACACACACATCCGACTTGAGACCAAAAGCAGGGCTAACCTTGTCTTGACCACAGCCCAAACTAAAGAAAGTAAAACCAAAGCCAACCAAGACTTTCCTTCAAAGTTGCTCGTTTTTGCAAGAAAAGTTTATAACACTAATCAACAAAGGCTCCAAGTCGATCTAAATTGAAAACAACTCAAACCATACCTGAAATGAACTGAAATCTTATCAATCTTAAAACATCATCTCCTAATAACCTAACCTGAAGATGAATCGACTGCCCTCTAGGGACCCTTCTCACTTGCCCCAAGAAAAACGATTATCTTGTAACATACAAATGAATGCTTAGGAGTATTAGAAATCTACTTAACAAATGTAAAACCAGTTGTAGAACTGATAAATCTATATCACAGTGGTTCATAGTTCAAGCAATGCTTTCAACATTCACCAATGCTTGGGCCTTATACTTATGTTTGCCACTTCTATTAGACTATCCAATGCCAGTGGGAAAACCCAGTAGACTTGAAGGTTGAAATGCCCTTGCTTGCAATGCTTAGGTAGTGCCACTTTCTGATACAAAATCCATCTCCACTATATCTCACACTACAAATCTGCAAAACTACAATAATCTTAGCAATGGATTGTTCTTGACCTTGCATCCTCTCCTTCACATTGATCCTCCTAGAAATACTATCTCCTCTCCTTTACATTGATCCTTCTAGAAATACTATCGTCAGCTCTTGCACCTCAAAAGAGCGGCCATATATCAGTTGGCCAAACTCTAACAGCTACCACCAATGGGCCTACATGGCTTTCTCCTGGGGTGATTTCACCTCTGGTTTCCATCCCTTTAACAATAGAAGTGATCTCTTCTTGTTTGCCATCTGCTATGCAGATATATCCGGGAGGCAGCCAACTATGGAGTGCCTCCAGTGACTTTGAGAGGCCTGAGATTATCAGCTATGGTTTTATGAATCATAGTGGGAATTTTGTCCTCAAAAGGCCTGATGATGAGACCATTCGGGAGAGCTTTGCACATCCCAATGACACGACAATGTCAATTCGAGACAACATCTGCTTGAGTTTTTCTGGTCGAATGATTGATAGTGGAGCTTGTGGACATAACAGCATTTGCAGCCTTGATGAAAATAAAAGGCCCATATGCGCATGCCCGCAGCATTTTTCCCTGCTAGATGCCTAGATCCTAATTGTCCATATGGAAGCTGCAAACCTGATTTCCACATGGATCTTTGTGATGAGCAAGGTTAGGAAGCTGCAGAGGGTAAATACATGCTATTGCTACTTCAAACAGTAGATTGCCTACAAGAACATTATGCAAGGTGGAAGCCTTGCAATGAAGAGGAGTGTAAGAATTTTTATCTAAATGATTGCTTCGGCTTTGTTGGGTGGATCTGTGTTCGTTCATTTCTTTTTGATAAGCAGGATTGGTTTGGGAATCTTCTTACCAGTCATAAGACACGAAAGAAACGATATAGAAAGGGTAGTAGGGGTCAGAGCAGAGCTGTTATGGAGTACAGCAACATCCATTGCTTCAGCTACCGAGAGCATGAGGAGGCAACAGATGGGTTCAGAGAAGAGCTTGGAAGAGTGCTTTTGGTGTAGCTTGCAAAGGCGTGATCAAAGCAGAAGGTCCTCCAAAGTTGATTGCAGCTAAAATGTTAGATCAACCATCTAAAGATGCTGATAAGGAGTACAAAACAAAAGTAAGTGTGATCGGCCAGACTCACCAGAAGAATCTAGTTAGGCTTATACGATTCTGCAAGGATGAAGATCAGCAGTTACTCGCAAGCAATGGTACCTTAGCAGATTATCTTTCTGGTGATGTGCAGCCAAGCTGGATGGCGATCACTCTAGGGATAGCAAGGGGGCGCTTGTACTTGCAGGAGGAGTGCAGCACCCAGATCATCCACTGTGATATAAAGCCCTCCAGAACATACTTAGATGATCATCACAATGCTCGCATTTCTGATTTTGGGTTGGCCAAGCCTTTGGCGTAAAATCAGAGCCAAACTAATACGGCCATAAGAGGGACAATAAGGTGTGCCTCACCTGAATGGTTTAGGAAAAAACTGGTGATGGTGATGTATACAGCTTTGATGTTCTGCTATAGGAGATCATATGTTGTCGAAGAAGTGTGTGCACCATTGAAGAAGAAACAACAATTTTGACAGATTGGGCATTTGATTGCTGCCGATCTAGTGCCCAAGATTCTCTTGTTAATGATGACATGGAGGCACTTAATGATAGGCTAAGGTTAGAGAGGGTTGTCACGGTTGCCCTTTGGTGTATCCAAGGAGACACAAGTTTCCAACCAACTATGAAAATAGTCTCATAGATGCTTGGACTTGCTGAAGTAGTTAGCCTGCCTTGTCCAACCTCATCTACAATTAGCACTAGCCAATGTTAGTTGTCAATCCTTATACTGTGTTGTCTAGTCCCTTTGCTTTCTTTTCAGTACATTGTTAATTATATTGGCTGTATAGCCAGCAACTCCTGACATAAGAATCAATAAAATGAGTCCAGGTTCATGATGGAATACAGTGGCAGTGACTGCGGACATGAATTGTCTCTTGCAGCTCCGTTTTCTTTGTTTGTTTTTTTTTTTTTTTGGGGGGGGGGGGTCGTTTATGATCCAGAAAGCCACAAAAACTGCTCTGAGTGATTTCTATTTTAGCTACCTTGATACTCATTCACTGCTGGTCAGTTCGAGGAGGAAACCTTGAGTGATCCAAATCCAACTCAGGACACGCTCTCTTTTGTCACAGACTCACAGGCTCACAGCAACCCTGAAGATCACTACAGGAAAGAGCAAGTGGAACTATGCAAAGTCCTCTGCCCCCTCCACCCCCTTCTTTTTTGGAATAGGGGTGAGTCTCAAGAGTACTTGATGCATTTTGAATGAGATTAGAAGTGTATCCATAGAATTACCAGACGTGCGAATTTTGATGTTATTATAGTTTGATGCAAACAGCTCCATTTGCATGAGTTATTCTTTCATTTCTTGAAGGATAAAGAGTTGCATGTATGGATAAAGTGAATGTATGTAAACAAAAAGGAAAAAAAGGGAAGAAAGATGGGCTTTTGATCCTGACAGATCATATTATAGAGTTAAATTATCATATAGCTTGTAAGCTTCTAACTTAATGGAAGGAACTGCATGTTCAGCTTCCTTTAGTTTCAGAAATTGTTATTTTGAGCAAGGCAGGCATAGAACCCAGTCAATTTATGTTATTGTTGTTGTTATTCAATGGGTTAAACTGATTCTCAAATAAAATGGCCTCATATGAAGGAGGCTTTTTTTTAATTTTTTTTTTTTTAAAAAAAACACACTAGATGCTTATATTGTGTAGTTGCATTTATAGTCTGATTCAAGACAAACTCTTGTTCATTGTCTAATTGTTTTTTCTAAGGGTGCTAAAACTGAAGAGAGAGAGACTTAGTGGCCCTAAAGTATTCGATTAGATTCTAAAGGTTCATTGATCATGCAAAATATGTATGCATTAAATATTTTCATGAATAGTTACTGTTTTATCAGTTTATAGCTTCTTTCTCTTTATGTCTTACACTTTTCCACAATGAAACCCCCTCTTCTTGAAAAGTGTGGGTGCCATACCAGTAAGGAAACGTCTGGAACAGAGATGTTCTAAGATTTGCCACTTTGTGTAAACTTTAGAAAACCAAGTCTTCTCGTATTCACAAACTCTTAAAAATCTAACTTACACATGCAAAACTTGAGGAATCGAGCCTTACAAGATGGATTATTTACTTGAACCCTTCAACACGCGTATCTAAAAAGGAATCTTCTCTTCATTAATGTACAATGAACCCACTTCGTGATGTTTAGTCATAATTGTACGACCAAGAAAGAGTCATTTGTATAGCAAGGAAAATTCTCATCTAGCTAAACTTTATTTCCAGCAAACTTCTAAAGACTTATTTTCCCATAGGCTTCGTTTGGTCCTTAGAAAATTTGGTGACAAATAAAGTTAAAGGAAAACAAAATGAAGGAAAAAAAGTAGGGACAAAATGAGCTTTTTTTCTTGTTTGGATTGAGGAAAAAATATGAGAATTTGGATGAAAAATTTGAATATAGATGAACTACTTGAATTATGTTGATGTCATCTAAATAATGCGAGGTTGGAGGAGGTTGAGAATTTTTCTCAAACTTTTCTCATAATTTTATGAGGAAAATTTTATCACTTGTTTCTAACAATTTTTTCACCTAACTTTGCTCCATATTTTTTTTCTTTGTGATTTTCTCTAAACCAAATACAAGAAAAAAAGCAACTTTCCTAAATTTTTTTCTCTCCTGGTCAAATTTTTCGAGGTCCAAACGGAACCCTAATCAAAAGATGCTCAAAGGAGGAAAACTAATCCATTGGTGGGGCCCACTCAAGAGTTGGCTTCTGGTCCACTCTTGACTTGTGGAATAAAAAGGGAGCTCAAATGGTTATAAATTCTTAACCTCTTAAACTCTTGTGCAAATAGGCCATTCAATATCCACCAATCATAACATTATGGTTGTGGGATTGCAAGCAGGGTTGAGATCCGGACCACAGTTGCACCTCCCACATAAACCATAGTAACTACTAGTGAAACCAGTCTCAAGCTTGAGTTGGGTGAAGAGGACCCTTCTCACCTATAACCCCTTCCCCTAATTTTTTTTTTTTAAAAAAAAAAAACAAAGAAAGGAAAAGGAAGTAACATATCGAGGATATTCCACCGGTGCTTTGGGTTTGGGGGGAAGAGGGGTAAGAGGAAAATCTGTACGTGTGGATTATAGCAAAATGTCTTTTGTTATTTTTATTTCTTCCCGCTGAAGAGGTTGAATTAGAGTGGACTACAGCTAAATGACTCACAGACCTATTCTCTATTACTTTTTGGTAAAGTAGTAGGCAATTTGAAAGTTCTTAATATAAGCTCAAACAAAATAAATTCTTTGTAATTCAGGATAAGACTCTATATCTAGCCCCCCTTCCTAGTACCTTCCTGGGGGGTGGATGAAAAATAGGTCAAGTGTGGCTTGAAGACCATTCCATTGGTATTCTAATTCTAGTTTACCCTGTAACATAATAAAACCTTAACAGAAAGGGCTTTAACATTATTGGATATGAAATAAATGTCAAAGTGGTTGCAAAACTGATTGGAGATGTATTTCAAGGTGGTTCAAACAATGCTTTCAGCATTTACCAGTGCTGGGCCCTTGTGTCTATCATTAGACTATCCAATGTGCATGAGAAGACTCTGTTGACATGGAAAGGTTGAAAAGTCAATCTTATTATTCACTTATCAAGCAGGCCAATTTTTCGAGGTTACCAATTCATATCTCCTTAGTAGGCCTCATCATTTCACCAATGGCCAGGGCTCTATCTTGCATCCTTTCTTTCATCATATTCACCCTACTACAATCATCACTTGTTGCTGCCCAAGCTAGCATCAACATAGCAGTTGGCCAAACTCTTACAGCTACCACCGATGTTTCTGCATGGCTTTCACCTGGGGGCGATTTTGCCTTTGGGTTTCATCCACTTAACAGCAGAAATGATCTATTCTTGCTTGCCATCTGGTATGCAAAGATACCTGACACCATAGTTTGGCATGCAAATGAAGGCAACCCTGTTCCTCAAGGATCAACAGTAACACTAGATGCTAATCAGGGCTTAGTCCTCAGTGATCCTCAAGGAAACCATCTATGGAATATTTCTGACGACGTAGCAGGCGCTGTTAGCTATGGTTTTATGGGTGATACCGGGAATTTTGTACTCAAAAGCAGCAGCGGCAGTGCAGTTTGGCAGAGCTTTGAGCATCCCACAGACACCTTGCTGCCTTCCCAAAGTTTGGACACAGGTTTTGAGGTTGATTCTCGGCTATCAGAAACTGATTTCACAAAGGGGAGGTTCCAACTACGCTTGATCCCCGATGGAAACCTTGTCCTCAACACAAGGGACTTGGTCACTGGTTTTGCCTATGGCGCTTACTACGTTAGTACAACTAATGAAAATTCTGCAGTTGCAGGCCAGAAATTGGTCTATAATGAATCAGGGCACATGTACATACTGAGAAAGAATGGTTCGAACTATGATCTCTTATCACAAAGTAAGATAGCCCCCTCTGGAAAGGACTATTATCAGAGAGCAACTTTGAACTTTGATGGGGTCTTAAGCTGGTATTCTATCCCAAAAAATTCCACTGACAACCGTTGGTCCATGATTCAGTCCATTCCGGATAACATATGTATGGTCACAAGAAACCCTCAGCCTGATATGGACAGTGGAATTTGTGGGTTTAACAGCGTTTGCAGCCTTGGAAATGATCAAAGGCCGACATGCAAGTGCCCAAAAAATTACTCCCTGCTAAATCCTAATGACACATATGGCAGCTGCAAGCCTGATTTCAAGCTAGAAGTCTGTGAAGGATATGCAGAGCAGGCAGAGAAGGGTGAGTATCAGATGGTGCATGTACCTAACACCGATTGGCCTTTCAATGACTATGAAAGACTTGACCCTTACACCGAAGAGGATTGCAAGAATTCTTGTCTAAATGATTGCTTCTGCGCTGCTGCCATTTTCCAGACTGCCGGGCAGGTTACAGGCTGTTGGAAGAAGAAGGGACCACTCTCCAATGGAAGACAAGACAACACTGTCCAAGGCATTTCTTGGATTAAGGTAGGGAATGTCAACAATTCTAATGATCTGATTAACCCATTTATCCCTGTTCCCAAAAAAGACAAGCTGAAAATAGCAGTTTCAGTATTATTAGGCGGGTCAGTTTTGGCTAATTTGTTCCTTTTAAGCACCTTTTGCTGGGGAAATTTCCTGTCGTATCGTAAGAAGCCAGTCAGGCTGTTTGATGAGGGCCAGAGTAGAACACTAAGGGATTACAGCAGTGTCCATTGCTTCAGCTATCAGGAGCTGAAAGATGCAACAGACGGGTTTAAGGAAGAATTAGGAAGAGGGGCTTTCGGAATAGTTTACAGGGGAATGATTTGTACAGGAGGTGGTCCAATTGCTGTTGCTGTTAAAAAGTTGGATAGAATATTTAATGACGCCGATAAGGAATTCAAAACTGAGGTGGATGTGATTGGCCGGACTCATCATAGGAATCTGGTTCGGCTTATAGGGTTCTGTAAGGATGAAGATCAGCGATTACTGGTGTATGAATACATGAGCAACGGGACATTAGCAGATTATCTTTTCGGTAATTTGCAGCCTAGCTGGATGGAAAGGGTTCGAATTGCTCTTGGGATTGCAAGGGGGCTCTTGTATTTGCATGAGGAGTGCAGCACCCAGATCATCCATTGTGATATAAAGCCCCAGAACATACTTCTAGATGGTTATCACAATGCTCGGATCTCTGATTTTGGATTGGCAAAGCTTTTGGTGCTGAATCAGAGCCAAACAAATACAGCCATAAGAGGAACCAGAGGGTATGTTGCACCTGAATGGTTTAGGAACAAGCCAATCACAGTGAAAGTGGATGTGTATAGCTTCGGAGTCCTGCTATTGGAGATCATATGTTGTCGAAAAAGTGTATGCACAGAAACTGCTGGGGACGAAAAAGCAATTTTGACAGACTGGGCATTTGATTGCTACCAATCTAGTACCCTGGAATCTCTTGTTAATGATGACATGGAGGCTCTTAGTGACAGGCTAAGGGTGGAACGGTTTGTCTTGGTTGCGCTCTGGTGTATCCAAGAAGACCCAAATTTCCGACCAACGATGAAAATGGTCACACAGATGCTTGAAGGACTTACTGAAGTGCCTAGCCCACCTTGTCCAACCTCATTCTCAATTAGTACCATCTGACATTAAATCCTTTTGAGTTATTATGTACTCTAGACTTATAGGCCTTTTCACTTTCTTTAGCGCTCTGCTAGTCATATCCGGTCATGTAGCCAGCGATTCATGGCATAAAGATCAATTAATGAATCTAAGTTCATGACGGAATACACTCAATACAGAGGTAGTGGCTATTAAACTTGGTTATTTTTGTTAATGTTATGCAAATTACTAATAATCCCACTAAAAAGTAAAAGTGGCTAGGGAAACGTAGCAACACATTTCATGGAGATGATCCAAGGGAATCACAGCCATCTAAATTAGCATCTGTAAAGCTTATATATATATATATATATATATATATATATATATTATATATATATATATATACTATTAAACTTGGTTATTTTTGTTAATGTTATGCAAATTACTAATAATCCCACTAAAAAGTAAAAAGTGGCTAGGGAAACGTAGCAACACATTTCATGGAGATGATCCAAGGGAATCACAGCCATCTAAATTAGCATCTGTAAAGCTTATATATATATGTATATATATGTGTGTGTGTATATATATATATATATATATATATATATATATATATTTTTTTTTTTTAAAAAAAAAAAACCTCATTGCTATCAAGGTGAGAACTATGTCTACAAGCACCAAAAAAAAAAAAAAAAGCTATTTCATTTCTAGTGGCATAGACTATACATCTACAATATATAGGAACTCTAAAGGTGATTCTGGATGGCGCAGTTTCAGTTGCATGTTGACCTTAGACCTTCATAGGCTTGTCCATTATGTCAAAGAAGAGCATAAGAGAGACACGAAGATTCCTAGTCTTCCATGGCTGTACCGAACAACCTAATTTAACGTAAGAATACATCATAATTCACCAGACCCTGCCAACGTAATGAGAAATCATGATTGGAAAACTTACATTTGGCTGACGACACTGAAATGCTTTCATCAAAACATATATGTCAACTATGCTGTTCATCGATTTCATAGCAAGTTAGCAAACCCTTTCTTCCCACAACTTTAGTACTCCAAACTTGGTGTGGGATTGTGCACAGCTGCAGAGGATTTAAAGTTGGTCTTTATATTGCTACAGCCTCTCAATGCTGACATGAATGAAATAATTGGCCTTCCTCTGCAACAGAAACAATCAAAATCAAACTCAGTTAACCTTTTCCGCTGCCTGCCTTTGTTTGGTGGCCGGGGGGGGGGGGGGGAGGTCCATCACAATAAAATGGTCTAAAGACCATATTGTTAAAGGATCGCGACGTTCTTTGAATTTTGTAGAAAGTAGTAACAATGACACTTATGTTCGGATTCACGGGTGACATACCCTATATTCTACTGGTAATTGATGCAGCGGAAAATTAGTACTGATAAGATAAGAAACTATGCATGTCACAAGAAAACAGGTAGAACATTGGCAGATCTGAATACTGACTGTAAAGTCTGTGTAGACAACTTCAGCGTCAACTTATTGACAACTTGCATAATGGACAGGAAGTCACAGGATCTGCTCCTTGAGAAGGTGAAGTTGCAGATCACAGCTATCACAGCATGGACCAGGCCAAAACCACCGCTTCTTAGCCACAAAATAGAATCTTAAGCAAGGCTTAAACCAAACACTCCTCAAAAGTTCACACCATTTTTTAGAGAATATTTGGAGAGTGGCAAGTTATTTTAAAGCCAGTATAACCCCACAGGACACGCTAAACCTCTTGATTTTAAAACTAAGCACCCGTTAATGATGAGAATTAAGCAGCAATCATGTTTTGAAACTAATAGGGAAATTGTTTTTGGGCTAAGCAGTTTACACGAGGAAATGTCTTTAATCTTTTTAATTCTATAACAAACGAGAGGCTCTAAGTATTTCTAAGAACCAAAATATGCAAATACTAGATCATTATATGTGAAATCCAGTCATACCGGATTTAGTAATTGACACTAATAATCAATCTGTGGTAAAACAGTGACCTGTAACTGCCTGTTGCAGCGTCATTTAAAACCAATGTTGTGTCACAGATTATCACATAACAGTGAGTTACAATTCCCTGACATAAGCACGTCGTGATGCACAATGGTCTTAATTTGTTTTCACGATGATAGCCCAAAATAGGACATGCTTAAGTTAGAAAAATCTCAACAGAAATGTCCAGTAAAGCCAATCAATTAAAGCACCTAACCATGCACTGCAACATACGTCGACCAATGTGCTTTAACTTCCAACTCCGAAGTCCTCTCACTTTTGCAAAGTTGGACTTCAGGGACTATTACATCATATACAAGAACCTAAACGCATTCTATAAGGCACAAAAATTTCTCATGGACTATGGCATAAGAGGTGACTCTTGAACACCCTTCTTTATTATGGTCTTTCCTGGCATCTTATTGCTCTAAAATGCATCTGCTAGTAAGAATGCAATGAAGGAAGCAAGTTCTCACCCTGCAGGGTACAGGATGAGGTTAGAGTTTATGTCCCCTGAGGCCCCAACTTTAATCACGCCATCACAAACTACAAGAAGAATTGTCTACTTTAGCATGATAAATTCTTCCATAAGCATCTACTTTGTCGAAAGGACGCCCTCAAATAGAAAAGTTGGCAAATCTCCATTCGTATTTGTTGGTTAATCTGACCTTGGCTTCAGAAGAGTCACGCTCATCAAACTCGCTTCAGAAGAGTGCTTTAAAGCAATTTAGATATGAGTGCCATGGTAACGTTAAACTATAACAAAGCTAATGTCCAAGGATGTCAAGCTGAACTCTCAGCTAGATTGTCTAAGGGGTCATTTGATTCACATCAGTTTCAGATCATCTCAAGGAACATTGATGGAATATTAGGTTCCAACTGAGTTCAGATTTGATCGTTTTGGTTTCCAGTCATATTTGAGCATGCTGTTTGGGTTTATCAGCCTGTTACTCCTAAAAATTAAATCTTCAGTTCTTGCTCCCCCAGAAAGTGGCAGTATATCCATCGGCCAAATTCTCTCAGCCACAACTAATGGTTCTCAATTGGCTCCACCGGGGGGTCATTTCGTTTTGGGCTTTCATCCATATAACACTAACCATGATCTCGTGCCAGCCATATGGTATGCAAAGATTACTGACACCATAGTTTGGTATGTAAATGGACGTAACCCCGTTCCGCAAGGCTCGACAGTAAAATTAGATGCTAATGAGGGCCCAGTCCTCAGTGATCCTAAAGGCATTCCCCTATGGGATACCTCTAATGAGTTAACTGGTGATAGCATTGTCAATTATGGTTTCATGAATGATACCGGGAATTTTGTACTCAAACAGAGCAGCACTGATGACGAAGTTAGGGAAAGCTTCCAGCATCCCACAGATATGGAATTAGGAGGGATGGTCACTTCTTGTTTATGAAAGACTAACTTAACAAAAGAGAGGTTCCAGTTATGTTTGCAGCTTCAGGAAAGCCTCATCCTTGCTCCTGGAGACCCAGCTACACACTAACTTTGTCCCTGTTAAGAAGTTAGATAGAATATCTAGTCATGCAGGTAGGGATTTCAAGAATGAAATGAGTGTGATTGCCCAGACTAATCAAAAGAATCTAGTTGGGGTTTATAGGATTCTGCAAGGAGGAAGATCAACAGTTACTGGTACATGAATATGTGAGCAATGGCACCTTGGCCAATTATCTTTTTGGGGATTTCAGGCCAAGCTGGTTGCCTGGTTCGAAAGGATTCAAATTGCTTTAGGTATTGCAAGAGGGCTTTTGTATTTGCATGAGGAATGCAACGCCGAGGTCATTCATTGTGATATAAAGCCCCAAAACATACTTCTTAATGAACATCACGATGGTCGGGTTTCTAATTTCAGACTTGCAGAGCTTCTGGAGTCAAACCAGACTCAAACATTTATGGTAATCATAGGGACCGAAGGGTATGTTGCACCTAAATGGTGCAGGAACAAACCAATCACTCCGAAGGTGCATGTGTATAGCTTCGGTGTCCTGCTATTAGAAAAATTGTTTGCACGGGGATCATTGGGCAGGAAAGAGCAATTTTGACAGATTGGGCATTTGATTGCTACCAATCTAGAGCCTTGAACTCTCTGGTTAATGATGACATCGAGGTACTTAATGACAGACTGCGATTGGAGAAGGCTCATCATGATTGCCCTTTGGAGTATCCAAGAGGACCCAAGTTTACGACCAACGACGAGGACGGTCACACAGATGCTTGAAGGACTAGCAGAAGTGCCTAACCCTCCTTGTCACAACTCGTTTTCAATCATGGCCCCGACTTAACGTTAGGCCTTTGAATTGAAGCTTTTGCTTGGTCATTTACAATTTTTTTTAAACGACATTGTCATCAATGTCTGACTGTAAACTACGGGTCATTAGCATAGAATACATATCACCAGTTAAGATTGTGATGCAATATCATTGAAATGACTATCAAACGCATTGTATTGTTAGCCCATATAAATAGTACATCTTGCATATAAGTACCTTGCACCAGCAGATTGAGCTAGCAGTGATCCTTGATGAATGCATCATCATTTTTCAGTGATTCTCAAAAATTCTCATCCTGCATTTAAGCCTTAAGCAGTACAATAACTGCAAATAAGCTTGCTTCAAGGATACGCAATGCATCTGCCATAAGAATCATAAGCAAGCTGAAAAAAGGGTGATAGATGCAGCATTGGGGTAAACAGATAGGGGAAAGACCTGGTACTGCGGCTGTTCAAACATGGTCCTCAGGTCAAATTTCTCTCTCCATCACACATGACTGTTCATGTTCATTGCTTGCCACTTTCAAATGACATTCCGCCACTCAATCAAGTGTCACTAGTGACTGAGCTGGCTTTCTGGCTCTCTTTCCCCTGGAAAACAAGTAATGTTCATATAAGCTTATGGAATTGTATTGATATCCCAGAATAATAATATACCTTGGATATAAGTACCTTGCAGCAGCAGATTGATCTTGCAGTAAATCCTTGATGATTGTATCATCATTTTTCTATAATATACAAATAAGCATGCTTTGAGGATACACATCTGCCATAAGAACCATAAGCAAGCTAAAAAAGGCGAGAGATGCAGCAATGGCATTAAAAAAAAAAAAAAGCGGAAAGACCTGGCATTTTGCAGTTCGTCGTTCTATTTCTGTCATATTTGACCACATTCATCTTTGACACTTACCACTTCTCAAACGACATTCAGCCACTAATTCACAGCATCAGCAGCAACTGAGTTGGGTTTCTGGATACTTTTTCCCTGGAAAACAAGTAATGTTCATATATCTGAGAACTACCATATGTTGAACGAGGTTCAAAAGACAATATCAATCATTACAGTTTACAACAAACTGATCAGTGAAAAATTAAATTGGATCAAACTTTCCCTGAAGCTTAGGCATACAAACTAAACTCCAAGATCCCTTTCTGTCCAGAATTTGTTAGAAAAGACCCGAATCACAGTTTGAGCTTGCTTTGGTTACCCATAAACCAGTTCCCTAGAATAGATGACATTCTCCATACATGAACCACTTTAACTGATTTTAACTGATCTACCTGTTGCTGATGCATGGTTTGACCTCGAGGTTTGACCTCATATTGAATTTTCTCAAAGTATAAGGTCTACTTGTCAACTAGTGTCTCAATTCAGTGAAATGGTTTCAGTGAAATTTCTCTCGTATCAAATTTCCATCAACTTTGTATGTCCATAATATAAACCCAAACAGAAAATTGAAAAGAACCCTTCTTTCAGAAAAAGAATTTACTACTTCAACTCAAATTAAGCTATTTGGTTTTTTTGCAGAAGTTTTTCCTAAACCCTATGTTCAACTCTTTGCAACAACTTAGCCACAATTCATTGCTACAACAAGAAAAAAAAGTTCAAATTCGGACAAATTTTTAGCAGAACACGATTAACAAACAACAATAAATCTAGAGAAAGCGCCCCAAGTTCAGTCCAGATCCTTTTTCATTTCGGTTAATAATCAAAAAATGACCATTACCATGAACAATTTGCACATGAATGATCGATATATCAACTAAAAGAAAAAACCAAAAAGATAGTATAACCAAAATGGGGGAGACCAACGAGAATAATTCCAGACAGCATCACAGCATGCACACTGACAGTCTGATACTGATTCGTCAATGAGGTTTCTCAGTTTTTGGGTACTACAATTTTGAGGTTGAATGTGGAAACTGAACATTTACGTTTAAGTTTCAAGAGATTCCATCCTGCGAACAGCGTCGCTTTGGCCGAGTGGTTAAGGCGTGTGCCTGCTAAGTACATGGGGTCTCCCCGCGAGAGTTCGAATCTCTCAGGCGACGTATTTTTCATTTTTGTTTTCTTTCGGCAGGCCATCTGGATTCGTTGTAGTTTGAACTTCGAAGTGGCGTCTTGGTCCCCTTGGACTGGCAATGGAGAACTTTATGTCCTTTTGCCTACTTTAAACTAAAATAATAGCATCAATGAGGGTTTAATATGAAGACAATCTAGGTTTACACCCATATATATATATATATATATATATATATATATATATATATAGACATTAAAAATGATTTTTATTATATATTTACATAAATATCGATACTTTCTTGTCATGGTATGATATTGAAAAACTTAATCCCTTCTATCAGCAATTTTAAGTTTCAGTATTGATTATTTCTTATTAGTCTTGAATTCGAACATTGGTATCTCACAATCAAATCTTTTTTTTTAAATACACATGTCATTAATATGCACTGTTGCTTATGTTATATATCTCTTCCCCCCCCCCCCTTCGCTTTCAATAGAAGAGAACTTTGATGAGGCACATGCATTATGCATTGACTGGTTGATAATTGATTGATAGGAGCAGGTTCCCTATTTTGATTATCGACGTTACTATTTATTACTATATGTATAGGAGTAATGTTTTTGAATTGGAGCCGGGGATACACCGTCGCCACGCCAGCTGCATGGTTTGTTTAATTGCAATAGGGGGACCCCCTTTAATTGATTGTGTAAGGGAAGGTTGTGTAGCATCATGAAAACTATTCTCGGAGTGCATGTTCTTTTTGTTGGTAAATTGGGTTTGATAAAAGAGTAAAGTTGGTAGAATTAGGTTGAAGTTGGTTGAAATTGATATTTTTTGTTGAAGTGAGTTAAAGTAGGTCGTAGTGGGTTGAAGTGGGTTGAAGTTGGTATATTTTGTATATTGGTTAAAATAGTGAGAATAAAATTTTGAAGGAGGTGGGTTGAAGTTAGTTGAAGTGGATTAAAATTAACATTTTTATTGAAGTGGATTGAAGTGAGTTTAAGTAGATTAAAGTTAATAAATTAAAAAAAATCAACGAAAAGAACAGGCTCTGAATGCCTCTAATTTAATTTGTGCATTGTGCATGACTTTCTGATCAAATGTCCGACTCACAATCATAACTCTTTGTCATATGTGCTCTACCATTTGGTTAATTTGCAAAAAGAAAAAGGAGGGAAGGAACAACACTAGCTTATACTGTATTTACACAGGTCTATAAGTTTGGTGACTTGATACATTTTAAAGTAGAGAATTTATATTTTGAAAACGGTCATAAAAATAAGGATGGATTTTTAAATACTAACAAAAATTACCATATTTGATTGCTCAGTTCATAAATTCGAAACTGTCATATAAATTGTAGGGAAGGAAAGAAGAAAAGACGAGAGACTCGAGTCATGAGATTTGAAAAAAGTAAAACATTGTTATATTTGTTAGTCGCTAACTTATTATATATGATATATGAGATATGAGATGGTCTAATGGAGTATTTTTCATAGAATTAATTGGCTATTTTTTTTTGTTTTTGGTTGGGCTCCCATAGCCTACATGGCTGTGTTGCTTTCACATTAATTGTGTCTAACTTGTTTTTCTTTTCTGTTCTTTTCTTTTAATACCATATTATTTATTTAAAAAAATATGCTATTACTCAACACAAATTATATATCAATTATACTACTCATCTACATAGATAGAGTTGTTTTAGTTAAACACTTAAAAAATAAAGTTTGTCAATATCTTAAAATCGATTTCAAGAATTTTTGTAATTAAAGTGCGCCATATTTATAATGTGATATAGTAAATAGCTCAACTGATTAGAAAAAAGATTTTCAGAATCAATTCTAATATAAATATATGTTAATTCTAAAATACATTCTCTACTAAATTTGGTATATATTTGTTAATGATTACCGTTACAGCATTGTATAGATCTTTTTATTCATCTTTAAAGAAGAGTTGGTAGATCCCATGCCACCAATATTATCATTTTATTTTGTTTATTTATGAGAAAGGCAAGAAGTAATAGTTGTCATATATTTTGGATGTTCTTCCTCCCAGTCTTTTTCTGTATATTATCATGGATCTTTGTGTTTTTTAAAGATTAGATTTCATGTTACTGTTATACAACCAACCTCATAAAACATCTTTACATTAGATTTATCCCTTCATAAGATCATGCTCTTCATGCATCTAATACCCCCCCCCCCCAAGTGCTTGTATAGAAAAGTATAAGGATTGATTTATTCAAAATTAAATTTAAAATTCAAATTTTTCGTGACAATTTTTAAATTAATTTGTACTAATTGTTATTGTAGTAATTTTTAGCTATTTTTCAAGCATGTAAGATAAAGACTATTGTCAATAAAATATTCCCCACATAGTAGAAAAATGGTTACTTTTGAAGCGGGGGGTTATCATGTATTTAAAATAAAGAAATTACAAATCATATGTACTATTATAATAACGGTTTTGTTTGTCTAACATTAATTAAACATAAATCAACAATATCAAGTAACTCTAAACTTAAAATGTCCATAATGCAATTCAAATTGGGTGTTTGGACAAACTTTTACAAAAATATTTCTACTTATTAAAAGCATTTTTTTTCAAAAACTATTTTTACATAAATTCATAAGTGTTTGGACAAACTTTAACGGAAGTATTTTTTAGAAATTTAAACTATTTGGTCTTACTTTTATGAAAACGGTTTGCATTTCATCATGCATAACTTCCTCTTCCTTTTCATTTTTTCCCCATTATGGCTTATCTACGAAAGCAACTGGTGAAGACTTTTATTGACAAATCCTTTGACTACTTACTAGCTGATGCTGGCGATTGTAATACATCTAAATTCTAATTTCATATTTCAATTTATAGAAAACTATGATCTTATGAGCTCTCCCTCTCCCGAAAAAAGAAAAAAAAAGCAAGATAAACGTTGAACATCATAAATAAAGAAGAGAGGAGAGAGAAACTGACAAGTAGATTATAGTTCAACAGAAACACCATATAAAAGTTGGTCACTCTATAATCATTACTCTTTTAATTCTTTTCGTATTTGTTAGCTTATCGCATATGAAGCACAGATTGAGTGAGATTATATGTCAATTTTCTCACTTCTCTTTTTTTGTTTTGGATGGTGCTACAAGCAATTTTATATCAAATTAGGGTAAAAGAAATTAAATTCATGCTAGAATAGCATTACTGTGAGGGAGACACTAAATTTACAATGAGTAATTTCAATTGAGAAGGGTTGGAAGCCTTTAAGGAGACAGAAGCTCAAATAGAGAAAGGAGAGGAGAGAGAAATTCTAAGAAAGCAAATTTGACGGGCCAATATGCAGGACATATGAAGAAATCAATTGTGTTCATAAGGGCCTAATGGTCAAAGACATAAAACAAACACTTAATGTATTGCACCTATCAGTGAGGAACAGAAACAAAAGTACCAATTTGGTACTTCTGCTTCTGAGGGTTCTTCTCCCTAAAATCACTTTTCAAAACCTGTTTTTCACTTTTCAAAAAATGTGTGTTTGGCTCAATTTCTATTTTACAATGCTAAAACAGTTCCAAAATCAAGGCCAAACACCCACTCAAAACGTTTGCAAACAAAATAATCGACTATGATAATGCTTAATTTTTATATATGTCTAAGCATGTATATGTAACTTTTAAAATTAGCTACAACTCTACACTAACTTTTGTTTTTTTTTTTTTAATTTTTACCTTTAGGTGGAGATGTAGATTATGTACATGGACTAATAAATTCAAGGAGGTGCATGTGAAGGGAGTAAGTTCACCCTCAAATTGGGCCCTCTCCTCCTCACAGTTTGGACATTGGACTACCCTACTTCTTGTCCCCCCTCCCCCCACCAAAAAAAAAAGAAACTAATTTATTTAGGTATGCATTTACTTTTCTAATAACGAAAATATGAAATTTATCTGTACATGACATCCTAACCCTTTTCATTCATGAAGTAAAATTGAAGTTTGAAATGTGCTCTCTATACATACACATATATATATATATATATATATATATATATATATATATATATATACGTATATATACATATATACATATATATACATAGATACATATATACACACACACACACACACACACACATATATATATATATATATATATATATATATATATATGCCCCGCCTCCCCCCAACCAAAAAAAAAAAGGAACTCATTTATTTAGGTATGCATTTACTTTTCTAATAATGAAAATATGAAATCTATCTGTACATGATGTCCTAACCCTTTTCATCCATGAAGTAAAGTTGAAGTTTGAAATGTGCTCTATACACACACACACACATATATATACATACACATATATACATACATATATATATAGATATATATATATATATATATATATACATATATACATATACATATATATACATAGATATATATATATATATATATATATATATATAATATATATATATATATATATATATATATATATATATATATATATTCCATGTCTAAGCTTAAAATCCATTTATGTCAATCACAATGCGCTGCACATAGACCATCTAGGAAATTTGATGAATCTAACATAGGTTAGTCTTAGACTTTTAGTGACTTATCACTTATTCTTCTGAAGTAAGGTTCCTAATTCGACTCTTATGCATGAAGAAAATGGGGGTGTTTGGCAAACAATTTTTTCAAGAGTTTTTTTGCCAAAAAGAGTTTTTGTGATCAAAATTAACTGTTTGACCAAGTAAAAAAGCTAATCTAGGTGTTTGTGAAAGAGCTTTTTAGAAGAACTTTTTGGGTGCAAAAGGCTAATATGAGAAAGCTAATTCCATGAGCTTTTTGAAAGAGCTTTTTGAAGAATTAGCTTTTTGTCTCATAATTTTATCAGAAACAGCTAATTTTACCAAGCGGCTTTTCAACAAATAGCGAATTTAAACAGCTAATACAAATAGCTAACTCAAACAGCCAATACAAACAGTTAACAGCTGTTTGCCAAACAGGGCAATTATATTTTAGAAGAGCTCTATCATTTATGTGTCAACAATAGTTTGACTCTAATGAAATACAGGCCCAAGGCCCAAAAGAAAAATGATGAAAAATAAAGTGTACAAGTGTAAAAACTTGTCTTTCATTATATTTTTTATAACATTCAACTTGCCATTGTTTTCTCATGTATTATAGAAATATGTATATATTTTTTTATATACTATCAATATGAAAAATCTGTATATATTTTAAAGAATATAATATTTCTATAAATATAAAAAGAAAATTTAACGACTTGAATTATTTTTGAGTTTTGACGTGATTCATATATGTCACTATAAAGAAAATAACTTAACTTGCTTCTAAACTATAATACAAAAATTGCGTTCAAGTTTGCGTTTCGCGTGAATCATGTATGAAAATAGTTAAACTGTAAGTGATTAAAGCATTTTAACTATTTCATTCCTATATTTATCCATGATAATTTAATTGCTTTCATTGTGCAATTGAACATTAGGTATGCAGAATATTCAAATTACGGAGAGTAGAACAAGTAACAATTATCTGAATATGCTGCTTCAGTCTAATTTGAGACATTCTGTCCACCAATATTTTCCATCTCTCATTTAGTATTCCAAATGTTTTCCCAATTGTCATTCGTAAAAATGAGTGCTGATGGTTGAATTGCTCCTTTAGCCCTACAAATGGACCATAATTTCACCTTAAGTGTAGAAAGCATTTTCTTTTATAGATTTGTGGACTTGAATATTATATTTTATTGTTATTTAATTAACTTGTTTAAAGGTTTATTCTCGTTAACTATGTTATATCAATATTATTTCTTTTCATCCAAAATGATAATTGTAGAAAAGGACAATTTATTTGTATAATGTTAAAAATAATTTGTTTAGTGGTGGTATAAAATTAATTTCATAAATATCACTAAAATATTACACATAATTTACTTTCATAAAATAATTTATTTCACAAATCATACATTAAAGACCAACAATTATGCATATATATCTTCTAAAAATTGTATTTATATAATATTTTATATCAACAATTATTTACATCAATCCTTGTAGCATTTTATAATTTTTACAGCTCCTTATATTTTCTTACATTTTCTTATATCTTTTTACAATTTCTTTACAGTTCTTACAGTTTCTTACAATTTCTTACAGCTCCTTATATTTTCTGATAACTTATAACTACATCTTACCATGAAAAGAACTACCCATAAGAAGTTGTGCCTATAAAGAAATGTAAAGTATAGCACGAGGGTCTGTTCTTTTTATTGGTCTTTTCTAATTTATCAATTTCAATCTATTTCAACCAACTTTAACTCATTTCATTTAACTTCAACCCACTTCAACCAACATCCTTCAAAGTTTTATTCTCACTATTTTAACCAACTTCAACCCCTTATATAAAAATATACCAACTTCAACTTACTTCAACCAACTTCAACCCACTTCAACAAAAAATATCAATTTGAGCTTATTTTAATATATATCTCAATTAACTTCACTCTTTTACCAACTTTAATTTACTAACTAAAAGAATAGACCGTAAATGATTACTTTCCATTGCCAAAAAAAGGCCTCAATTTGAAAAATACTCCAAACAGGAAAGCCAAAAAAAAAAAAAAAAAAAGATAAATGCTCAACGCCTTGAAACAGACATTACAGTCCACATTTTCTAATTTCTATACAAAACCATCAGCTGATAACTCCTTCACGCGTCTGTCTTACCCCGGCCCCCCTCTCTCTCTATCTCTCTCTCTCTCTCCCCCCCCCCCCTCTTCTTTCCTTCCAGGTGCTCCCTTTTGTTCTGCTTCATTTCATCATCCCTTGAGGCTGCTTGTTTCTTGCATCATCATCCTTCACAATATCAAATCTTTCCTTGTTATTCTCCTCGAATCCAAACATCCCTTTCAATATTACTTCATCACCAGTCTTCTTATCAAGTTTCTTGATCTGGGTTTTCTGCTATGTACTTGCTCTTTTCCGATTGCACTTTCAGCTATTTCAAACTGTCGAAATCCATAACTTTTTCAGAGAATTTCAAACTGGGTTTGTTGATTTTGTGCTTATATCAATAACTGGGAGGGATTCAAATTGATGGTTTGTGAAGACTATGTGCAAATATTGGCCTAGTAATCAGTTTAAGGTTTGCCTCTTTTCTTCTTCTTCTTCTTTGCATATTTGGGTGTTTTTCAGTTTCCAACTTCTTATTGGGTTGTAATTTTAGTTAATCTGATTGGAATTTCATCTGTTTGACTAATTTGTATTTCTGGATCTATTGCAATCGATGTTTACTATTTGATACTCTCGCTTCTGATTGGGGGTTTTGTGTATGCTATATAGAAAATATTGTTTTTCTGCATTGATTCCTATGAAAATTCAAACTTTGTTTGTATCCCATTAAAGAATTTGAGGAGTTTTCAACTAATATATACTACTATTTTTGTTGCCCTTGTTTATGTTTTCGAGGTTATTCTTTCCCTTATGTTTTAGTGCTGAGGTCAAGAATCGGTGATGTCAAGATTTTTATTTGAGATTGGGGGCTATGTCAAACTTTTATTAGCATGTTTCTTGCCACATCACCTTGCTCAAATGAATTGATGAGACCAGGGAAGGAGGGCTTGTAATGGTATAGACTATAATACCTCAGAACCCAAAACAAAATTTTATGTGGTGTGGACTTTGATGTATTGTTCTGGAAAAGGTAAATCCATTATACTCTAGGCTCCTGATTAGGCTAATTTGGATTAAAGTTGAAATTAGATGAGTTTAACAACTTATGAGCCCGTGAAAGTTGGTGAAGTTCTCTGCTGATATGGAACAGTTATTCTGCAATATGCATACAACTTAGGATTCACTTATTCTGGCACTTCAGTATTGCTGTCTATTGCTTGACTAATATTGTGTGGAGTCCAGATCTTTGAACTTGCTATTGAGGTGATGAAGTTGGTTTTTGTTCAAATCACGTTTGGATGGCATTATGGTCTGTCTTATAATTGGGTTCTTTATTTTTCAAGTTCTCTTTCTATTTCTCCAGTGTATTGGTTCTATACTTTGCTTGATGCACTTTGATGAAACAGACCATAAGCGGCTACTTGTTCCCTTGATTTATTGCTTGGTGCTAATTCATCCATTTCTTTGCCGCTTTTTTCTTTTTGTCTTTTTACAGGTATCTTGTTGATTACTAGATCTGCTTTTTGTGTGGAGTTGAGAATAATGGGCAGAGGACGGGGGAAGGGGAAGAAGCTAACTGTTACGAGCCATGAGGATGCAGGAAGTGGTGAGGAAGAAAAGATTCCTGCTCAGAAGAGAAGAGGAAGGCCTCAAAAGCCTCTGAAGGATGAGATTGATGATGATGAGATAGGAAAACTTGAAGAGGAGGAGAGCGAGAATAAGAGCACTGGTGGTTTGAGCAAAGATTCAGGTGTCATAGCCGCCCTAGAGAATGGGAGGAAGAGGAAACGGAACTCTCCAGCAAAGGAAAAATCAAGTCCAATGAAAGAAGAAAATGCTGTTGAAGCTACATTAGTTGCAGACGTCGCAACCAAGCCCACTGGATTTCGACATATTGGGAGCAGGAGGAAAAGCAAGCCTCGTCGAGCAGCCGAAGTAGGGGTTGAGTGCTAGCTGTGATATAACTATATGAGCGTAACATTTGAGCTGAGCCTCTGTGCAATTGTTAGATGTGTACCATGGGTCGAGAGCAACCTGGTAAGACATGCCAGAATCATACAGGCTTTTGCATTCTTTTGTCATTTGCCTAACATTTTACACTTATTCTTAGTTGATTTACTATTCTTCTTATCTCTTTGATTTTTGACTTGTGTCCAATTACACTGGTTGTAATGTGGCTGTGAAATTTGACACGCTACCGGCTGATTTCTAGCATTCAATCATTTCCATATCTTTCGTTTCGGCATGGATACCATCTCCCTGATTTTTCCAGTATGCTATATTTGTGGCTTGGTACTGCCTGGTTTTGTCACAGAATCGAAGCTTATGTAGGTCAAAAAGTGTTCTGTTCTCATTTGGGTTCTCATATTTGCTAGCTGGATCTATGAGATCTGAGGTGATTGATCATATTGTGTTGTTGTGAATTCCCTTCTGTTGACCCCAAGTGATAGCTACCTGGAGAATTTATCGCATTTTCTGCGTGGGGTGAGAGCTTGTAAGACTTTGCTGTTTCCAAATCCAAATCCATACCTAGAGTCCCACCTAAGAAGGGTATTGGGGGAGAGATCAAATGTAGCTGCCTTAACCCTGAATGACAGAAAGTTTTGAACCTTCAGACCCTAAACTAAGAACCTTTTGATAGCCTGCGATTCCATTGAAATGAAAATACGTGACAGCTTTGTGAGGCATTTTGCTGAAGTCCGTTTTGTTGAATATGTGGTGTAAAGATTCTGGGAATCCAAATTCAGGGGCTATGCTTTTATGAAACTGCTCTCTTATTTGTATGTGGGTAGGGGTGGACTATATCTTGTTTCTTGAGTAAAGCCCCGTGCTCTTTGATTTGTTGAAATACACTTGTAGACTTGTAGTTTGATAAATTTAGTTAGATATGCAACCCATGCTTTCAGGCTGAGGCTGCATGTGGTTCGTAGAGCATCTTGCTTTGGATGTGAACTATATTTAATTCACTACTACATATATGTAAGAATATTTGAACACAGTACTTTAAGCACAACTTGAATACAGCACAATTGGGGAAAGGAGGTGTCTACTAGATCATATGGTAAAGTTCTTGTTGTTGCCATTTGTTATAGGTATGTGGGAGAGCCCATCTCAAACGCTAGCTCCAGGGTTGGGGAAGTCCGAACCCTATATGGACGCTGCATCAACCCTCCTTCATATGTCTGCTGTGGGGCTCGAGTCTCATACTTTATAATTGAACCATATTAGCATTAGGGGCTGAGTCAAATACTCATGTTCATCAGTTTTATGACCTCCCCCGTGTGCCGAATTGTCAAGTTCATTTCGAGGGTTTAAAGTGTCGAATCTCTGTTCTTTTTTTTTGGGGGGGGGGGGGAAGGGGGGGTTCTGACGTGAAGGAGTCAATGCTGATATGCATCTCAAAGGGTTGAGTGTTTTGGTAAGTGTAAATAACATAATTTTTGGGTAGATTTGTTTGCTTTTGGGTGTGGGGGACAAAAATAGGGTATTGGAGGAACATGTTATGTGCAGATTGCAGATGGGGTTATCTCATCTGAAGGCCAGGCCAGGCCAAGCCAAGCCAAAAGGGTAGAGTTGGTTAGGCAGTAAATGGGGGCTTGGAGTGAGTAGGAAGCCAAGTATTTATTTTGTATTGTATGCATCACAACACTTCACAAAGGCGGCAAGCAAGTTGTACCTGCATCATGTGGCCCCTCTTTGTCAAAGCTTTTAACAACTGGGGCGTGTTTTTTGGGCTTTTAGGATTCTTTGCCTTTGACTGTTAAGTTAGAATCTTCGGTTCGTCCATCCAGAAAGAAAAATGAATTACTTCAAATTTTGACTGTAGTCACTGAGTTTCTGAGTACTACTGTACTAGTTATACTATAGACTCGAGTTTATTATTGATATGTTTTTTTTTTTAATATATTATAAGAATTTAAGTAGTAGCTGTCACCACCCATAAGCATTTTGTGATTCTTTCTAGTTATAATTTCCACCCTTGTTAGTATCGATCAGCATTTATCAGCACTGATCAGTATTCATTATCACTAATCGACAATAAATTACTTATCATAAGTTGAAAAGATTTAGGCTTAGAGACTCGGGTGAAGACGGGATTTGGGAGCAATGTTACTATAAAAAAGGTTGATAATGTTACTATAAAAAAGGTTGATAGATGGTTTTTTTTTTTTTTTTTTTTTTTTTTTGGTCTCTTTCTTTCTTTTTTTTTTTTGGGGGGGGGGCAAAGGGGAGGGGATTGTGTAAAGCGGAATTTCTTATGTGCTCCTAGGAGTAAATACTCCCATTGTCTGCGTGTATATATTTTTCACGTGTGTATTTATCATATATTAATTTTTTAATCTATATTTGCTTATGTGGTAGTTAAAATTATGTGCTCAGAGGAATATGATATGCATGTCGATAGTGGGAATTTGATCTCTTGTGTACTGTGTAGTATGTTTTTTCAATTTCTCAATGATGGTAAATTTTTTTTAAAAAAAATCATCGTATTTTAATTATTTATGCAAATCTGATTAATATTTTCACTCGTTGTCTTTCTGCTTCCTTTTTTTGGGAAAAAGGAAAGAATTTATTTTTGCCTCCCTTTTTATCCGTTTGTTTTGGAGTCTCCACTCATAGGAAGAAATTTTCTTCAACTTGTGAGTATACACCAATTTTGTAAATGATGGTTTTAATTTTTGTGCTTATTTTTCGTGAAATAATAAACGTGCACCAATCTAAAGGAAAGTCTTGGTAAAAAGAGCTCTCTTAAACAGTAGCGTTTGATTCAATTAAATTGTAATGGATTGGAATCAATAATAAATACAGTGGATATTGATTCCTCAATCTATTTGTTTTTCCACAAGGGTAAAATAAACCATAAAAGGTGTTCAGCACTTTTTCTTGTAAGAGTACGTCCGACTACATCATCTGTTATAATATTATATATTTGCCAAAGAAGTTGAATATTCCCTTCTAGCTTTTGATCATTATCTTATTGTCGTCTTCAATGATTATGTTGTTGAAACTTGAAATCTATCTGAATTGCTAATCGTTATCCATCACGTAGTGATATGTATAACTTCCGCTAGATCGCCACTAGAATAGCAGTATTGTGTCGTAGGTTGCTCATGCCTTTACAAAACTGTCTGTCCAATTCTGAATGATGAAACTTCATATACTGCCGATGAGTTGGTGAGAGATCCATCGAAATTTTCTCAGTTAGGTATTGACGGTATAATGCAAAACGCACACTAGTTTATGTCTTTTATTTTTTTGAGTTTGTCTTAGGTTATGTATTCATCTTTGGGTGCGAAACCATCAAATTCAATTGAATTTTAATGTAATTGTCAGAATAAGACAGCAAAACAACGGAGTCTACAACTACTCAAATTATAAAAAAAAAGTTATCCAACGTCAATTTGCTTATTACATTACATTGCAAGAGACACACACAGAACCCCCAAAACAAAGGGAAACAAATTAAAAATAAAAACAATATTAACTCATTCTTTTTTCCCCCCCTCCTCTCTGTTTCTGGAGGCTGTCATTATTTACAAGCAAAACAGCAACTCCCACAAATTTACCAACCAAATTAATCGAAGCAGTAGCCGACTGCAGTAACTCACACAGATTAGTTCTTGGTAGAATCCAAAGTCTCTATATTCCTGGGCCTACAATTGCAGTTCACATAACCATTAGAAGTTAATTGCAAAAAATTGGAAGAAACTCGAATAGCCTTTGTTAAGTTATCGACTTTTGGTGTTTTAGGACATCGTATATATTGGATAAATATATAATTATAAGAGGGAAGAATATAATGCGAGAGTACGTACCTGGTGTAGATGCTGTCTTTAAGGTTACGAGGCAGGGTGCTTTTAGAGTCATCTTGAATATGAGCGACCTTCCTCAGGAAAGACTTGTCCACAAATTTACCACCGGCGGTATTGGCTCGGGAAGGTTCGTCTATCTCATGGATGCTCTCTCTCTTCTTCTTGGTCACAACAACGGTGGGACTGTGCGCAAGCTGTTGCCATCCATTGTGGCATGCTAGGCTCACTACTGCCGTTAGAAACCCAGCTAGTATGTATATGGGTCCATATTCGGCCTTGTACCTATGTATCGTCACGTATTAAAAATCTGAGCTTTCCACTCGTAATTACATACATACAGGTACAAATTAAGGTCTAATCGTACCACTGCGGCTTGGATGGATTTGGATTTGTTGCCGTTGAAAAGGTCCTGCTATTTTGTTGCAACATTCTTCTCCAATATCCCTACAAAATTATTATTAATTCAAGTAATTTGACACTTATTTCTTTTAAATAAGAGCATTTTTTGGAACTCTAGCCTGCCACGTCAGCAAAAGTTTCATAATTTTGGAACTTGCATTCCGTCACTTCTCCAACCTATGGAACTCAATTTTAATCATCCAATAAAAATATTTATCATGGACCCACCTTATAACACACAACTTATTTTTTTAATTATTTAAAAATTATATATTTACTCAAAAAAAAGAAAAAACAAAAAATATATTAAAAAAATCACCAAAAGGATAAAAAAAGGGAGGAATGGGCGGAGGAACGCCTAGGCAAGGCACCCCGAGTGCCCCTGGCATTTCCCTCCCCCTGCCAGAGAGACATTGACATGCATGGGACACGCGGGCCCCACTGGCCACACGCGTGCCTTACGCTGCCAATGCTCTAAGGTCTCAATTACAAGGCTCGAATATAACAATCTGATTCTTAAACTAATCCGAATTAGATTTCATGACCGTCCACAACTTCACATAGATGAAGTGGACAACACCTTTGAGAGGTATTTTATGTTAATCCATCCATTATAATTTAAATTAAAAAATATAGTCCAAAGTTGATTATGTTGGCTATAGAAGAAATGGGCATTATGTGAAACATTACTATCGTGCCCGAAATAATTGAGGTCTCTCCAACTACTGGAATGAGTTTTAGTGGTGGGACTCAGCGTTCTCAAAAAAATAGAACTCAATGCTTGCAACCACATGGACACGCGAGGAGGCACGTGAGGTGGAATGGGGCAACATTCCTTCCCTCATTCCATTTGTTTTGTCTTTTTGTGTATTTTTTTTTCTTTTCCTTAAAAATATTATTTAATTGATTAAAAAAATTGTGTATATGAGGCGGGTTCCATGATAAATATTTAATTTAATTATCTAAGAATAAGTTTCAGAAAAATAAAATTTTTACTGATATAGCAAGTTTGAGTTCCAATTTTTGAAACTCAGAGAATGCTCCGTGATAAATTAAATTGTGTGATTTCTTTCAAAGCAAGGACAAATAATGGAAAACTCTTCATTTAAAAATAAGGGATTTTGTTTTTTTTTTCTCAGAAACAACATAGTAACAATCTGAGTACAGGAATTGAAGCACAAAATAATTAATCTTAATGCGAAATTAAGAAAATAATTTGTCTTTGATTTTTTCTTCTGTTCATATCTTTCATTTAATCAAGGAATTAAGACAATGATTCTTTTGACAATGAGAAAACAGAGCAAATTAACTTGTTGATAGGATCGCAGAAATAATTTTAAGAGAAGATGAAACTCACCGCTGCTCTATGAGCCATGTTGATCTCTTTCAATTTCTCCTGATTTTCACTCAGCTAATTTTGTGATCAATTTCCAAACAAACTTCAAAATAATTAATGTTTCTTTTTTTTTTGGATAGAAATTAACGTTCACTCATATAGAAAAAATTCCTGGTCATCAGCAGATTTTTGAGGCAAATATTCCACTTGGCCATCATCCATTGGAGCCCACACCTTTTTTTTTTGGTTTTTTTGGGGGGCAGAAAAAAAATATTGAATTTCGTATTTTCAGTAGTTCTTTGGTAACATGCTTCCTATTTTCTAGCTTGGCGTGATATTCGCATGTTCAGTTATTTTATTTTTAATTCGCTCATTCTTAGGTAAGACCATGTAACATAAGAGCTATTATGAGATGAGTTTATTTAGTGGTGAATTTTGAGAAGCTTTGAGGTGATTAGTAATATGTTTTGAATGACTTTTGAATTCAAACATGACCAGTAGTTTATCTAGGAGTGACTTTTGTCATAATTACTCCTAAATGAACAACTAATCACCATAATTATTATTCAAAGTCAGCATAAAAAAATCTGTCTTATAATATATCTTATGTGAAACTGTCTCATAAAAATTTACTATTTTTAATTTAAGCGTTTGTTATTTATTTACTCTATCAAGCCTTAAGTACATCCATAAGGATAATACAATGCCATGGCCACATGGTATCAATGTCTATCTTCTATGGAAGAAGTCTTGGATTTGAAGTATAGGAGGAACAAAATCTTCAATGAAGGAATTTGCCTAGTTCAATGATCGTGTACCGCATTTCCCGCCCAACCAAATGGTCCAAATCATTGGATCAAGCCCTGTGTTAGTTGTGTCAGGGTCTGCTGTGTGCGGGTCTCTTGGGTGCGCACACAGGTAAAGCTAGAGCTTTTATGTCGAGGGTGACCGAAATCGAGGGCGGATGCATAATTGTCATCAGTGTCTTCGGAATTTGGAGGCCAATTATCTATGAAGGACACCCATATAAAATTTTTGGTAAAATAAAATCCAAAAATTTGGATCTCACTGTTGGAGTACGGAACATATATATATATATATATATATATATATATATATATAAAATAAGGAAAATTCAATGTACTAATACTAGGGGGAAATTGCAACGTATCACAGAATGATAAATATGTATTTGAGTTAAAGTTCATAGTAAATCCTATTATAAAAGACTATGGTATGTCACTAAAATATTAATTCTTACCTAAAAATTAAAATATGATAAAACAATTAATATTAATCTATAAAAAAATTGAAAAGAATGGGTATGGAAACTGACAAAAATGACAAGACTACCAAATAGCAGCAAAGTAGGAGGAGAAGATGGAAAGGGGATGTGAAAAACACAATAATAAAAGGCCCCCAAAAATGCCAAATAAGGAGAGGAATTAGACCAAGAATAAGATTCAAAAACAAAACATCCTATCTGGATTATTAAGGTACTCCAACCAGGCTACCACAAGGCAAAGGATGCCTTTACTTGCCACAAATTTCTTATCATAATATTCCCCTCCTTGGCCCTCAAGTAGCTTCGACCCTGGTGCGCACTACTTGATACTAGGGGAGGGGGGGGGGGGGATAATGTTGTCCGAACAGTTCGTTTACAAAGAAAAATGAGCATAAAAAATGAATTTTTTTTTTTTTTTTGTGGGGGCTGTAAATGATGGGCAAATCACAAAGATTAATGTAGGTGAATTTTAAAATTAGATTCTTGACAATTACCTTAAAAAATTTATTAGCAGTAATGGATCTAAAAAATTTATATAATGATGTCCCATGTTTTAATTTCTTAGCATTTGATAGTAGTGAATAATTTCCATGAAAGTACCCTCAAAATTTTAGGAATCTTATATAGAATTTTGACTAATATTTCAAACTACTTGTGTTCGAGGATATTGGTAAGCTGTGATTGAAGAAAAAAAGAGTATACTAGTAAGCTAAACTTGCATCCAACTCTATTTAACTAGTAATGAACTAAGGATAATTGATACACATAAAATGATATTAACTTTATTGACTATTTTAAACAATGCAATTTTTCAAATTATCCACATAATACATGCAGTGCTATGTAGAAATGGTCTCAGTCAAGGGGGGGGGGGGGGAATTAGCCAGGAATAACAAACGAATTTGAGAATGTGCCTCGGTGTGCGGCTTTCTTGGCACACAATTTGAATGATTAATAATAGAATAGAGAGCTGGTGTCATGTGGTCGCTTTGGCCGAGTGGTTAAGGCGTGTGCCTGCTAAGTACATGGGATTTCCCCGCGAGAGTTCGAATCTCTCAGGCGACGTATTTTTATTTTTGTTCTCCGACTTAGCAACCGGCTCCCCCCCCCCCCCAAGCCCCCAAAAAAAAAAAAAAAACCTATAACAAATATGTGTTCGCATGGCTCCAGGAGTCGCATTTATGGAGTGCGGATTTTTAGCATCAACTGTCGTTAAAATGATGGATTAAAAATTCAAATGGTTCAGCAAGCTATCATTAGCAATTTTATTTATTTATTAATATTAATGAATTATTATTATTATTATTATTATTATTATTATTATTATTATTATTTTGCAAGCTTCTTCCCCCCCCCCATCATCGCATGGGGACGCAAGTTGCATTCATGAAAGTGCAAATTTTTAGCATCAAAATATTTTATAAATTAAAATGCGTAAGTTTTTGGATTGAATCCTTATAATAAATAATTATGAGGTAGTCAAATTTTTGGCGTTAATTATAGCTAGTTTAAAAAGTTATAAGCTAATGTAAAATCATTATTTCTAAAAAAAATCATCAGAAAGTTTCACTCAAGATAAAGTAATATATATAATTATTTTGTCTATCAAATTGTGTTATCTTATATACATATAATAAATGTTCTTATGTGTCCTATAAAAAAACAATGTGCTTATGTGGCTTTTCTTTGTCTTCCTAATTTTGCCACATCATTTAAGTAAAAATATGTCATCAATTAGCATAAATATTAAAAAATAACTTAAATAAGTCAAAGGTATTTACCTCACTGTTAAAGCTGATGGGTATTTTCTAAACTTGATCAAAACTCCAAGCTAGGGTCTTTTAGAATTGAGATAGTAACCTAATTTTGTGTACTAATTTGAGCAACTTAGTGATTGTAAGGAGACATTTTATTTTGGTCGAAAAAGGTGTGAAAAGATATATGTAAGCATTTTTAGCTAGTATTTTTGGCAGAGTATATGAGTAATATGACATCCATCCTACATATTACGTACACTACTGAAATTAACTGACACTTTGCTTGCCTTTATTAAATTAAATCTAAAATACTAATTAAGCACAATGAGTGTTTCAAAAATAATTGTTTCAGCACTCACTTTCTTAGCTCAACTTCATGCACGCACCACGTGTCTCATTTAGGTAATATTATATGTCTCCTCTACACACATAAACTGATAATTTATATGCAATTTATATTTTGTAAAGTTGATGCTGAGCTCCATTTGAAACGGCCAGCTCTTCTCATATGCAAATCCCGCTCAGACAAAGTGTCACAATCGGCCCTAACGTCATGACAAACTCCAACTTCATTGAAGCTAAAAACACCACCGTTGATGCTGATTATGAGATTAAAACCCTTAATCGTGGCAGTTTTCCAGAGGGCTTCATCTTTAGTTGGCTCTGCTACTTCTGCTTATCAGGTACATAAATTAAATACGCATCATTTCAGGGTGCCTCTAACCTAGTGATTTTTAAGAGTTTTTGAGGACAACCTGGCCAGAATTAAAGCAAGATTTTTCGTTCAAAATCTTTGATGGATGACTTTGTTTTAAATTTTTATTTTTTTTCCAGTGTGAATGGGCATGCAGCTTGTGATGATGGGAACGGGCAAAATATATGGGATACTTAGGCCCATAAATTTCCTGGTGGGTTTAGTCGTTGTGTTTTAGTAGGAAAAAAGGAGCTTTTAATTTTCACCTTGTTTGATTTTTTGGTACTTGAAGAATGAAGGGTTTTTGAGAGAGTTCTTTGTGTGTGTGTGTGTGTGCAGAAGATATAGCGGATGAAAAAAATGGAGATGTGGCTGATGATTCATACCATCGTTACAAGGTATGGCATGTTTGAAAAACTACTGTTTTTGTACTCAACTCATGAAACTTTGCGCAAGAATCTAATAGGGAACTTTTTCACCTTGTTTGACTTTTAGGTGTGTGTAAGATTCATATTAAAATATTGTGTACCCCACAAGGGGTGTCAAAACATGATGCTGGCAAGTGCTAGCAGCCTATGTTGCTCTGACTCAGTCATACCTACGTTGAAGTGCCGAGTGCCCTTAGGTGTGGCAATTTTTGGAGAACCCTCAGCGCGAGGTAAAATGAAGAGTGCAAGTAACATTGCTATGTCTAAGTGACAAGTATCTGATACCGATACTTAAAGGTAGAATGAAGAGTCCAAGCAACATAGGTAGCATCGATATTCATTAGCGGATCCCACAAAAGTAGTGTTAGGGAGAGCTGGCCATCAAGGGCACTTGCTGAAATGAACAATTGAATAACAAAGAGTGCATTGTGAAATTGATTTTCTTTCCAAATTGAGACCCGTAGGGATAATTAGATCCTAACATGCTGTACGCAGCTTAGTATTTCAGAAGGATTGAAGTTGTTTAGTAAAGTGTGAATTTTTTTCATGTGTAAATATTGTAATCCTATTCGGCTTCTCTTGAGTAATCTAGCCTTCAAAAAAAAGGGGGGCTGTTATTTGAAGTTATTAGGAAATTAGAGCAAGCTAATAGCGGAAGCGATAGGATGAAATAGATATTCAGAAATTTAAACAACGATAACAGGAACAAAGCAATAACACACAAGATTTACGAAATGCCGGAAAAAAATCATGGACGGTGACGAGCACAAGCAATCCACTATATGAGCAGGGAGAGTACAAAGTGATCGCCACCACAATAAGTGATTCGATCTAATAGCAGTATTACAATCTCTCTTGTAATCTCTCACAAGACACTCTCTACTTCTCAATGTGTTATGGGATTCAGGGATGATTTTAGATCCTAGGTAAAATCTCTTTATATAGGGTCTAGAAGTTCAGGGTTCTACCCCTAGAGGATAACCCTAACCGCTAAGAAAACTGTATGCCAAAAGCAAACCCTAGCCGTCAGGAAACCCGCGCCGAACTAGGAGCACGACACACCATGCTGTGTGGCACGGTCACCCCGTGCCAGGGTGGCACGACTGTGCCACATGGCACAGCACAACCATGTCACTTTTCTGCCTTCTTTCGTCGTCTCGCTTTTTCGGCCTGACACTTGCGTATCGTCTAGCACGGTCTCACCGTACCGATTCTTGGATTTTGGGCCATGAAACCCAACAATCTCCACCTTGGACTGAAATCTCCAATCACCAATTTTCTAACACCGTCATCGCACCCCGAAGGGTGATCCCCGCCCGAGGGGCAATGCCCCGAAGGGCAATCTAAGCGATCCGAACACTGATTGAGTTCAAGTGATACTTGAACTTAACTCTGGAAGACGACTTGTTCGAACCTTTCTTCATATAATCCGTCGTAGTAGATGCCTGCAAGACATAGAGGTCTCCTTACCTCAAACCCTTCAGTAGAATCCGACTGCCCTCCGAAACCTTCATAACTCCACCTTGAGTTGAATATTTACAATCCTTGGATTCAAGGGTGCCTAAAGAGATAAGGTTACGCTTCAAGTCAGGAACGTGACGAACATTCGATAAAGTCCTGACAACATCATCATGGGTCTTGATTTTAACAGTACCAATTCCAGTTACTTTACATTGGGCATTATTGTCCATGTGAACAACAGTTGAGTCAACTGGATCATACGTTAAAAACCAATCATTGTGAGGACACATATGATAGGTACACCCAAAATCAAGAATCCAATCAGAACCGCTCCCCCTTTCAGTAGAGGTAGCAAACAAAACGTCACCATCAGAATCTGATTCAGCAAACGAAACTTCAGTGGCCTCATGAGAATTATCTTCTTCTTTCTCCCTCTTCTTTTGCAGTTGCCAACAGTTAGCAACAATATGACCCAATTTATCACATTAATTGTAGGTCTTACCAGTATGAGAATTTCTAAATTTAGAACGGTTCTTACTCCTATTACCGTTCTCCTTTTCAGTTGTTTTACCCATTACTACTAATCCTTCAGCAGAATTAGCATGAATGTCAAGATCAAACTTCTCCTTAGACAACAGTTTTGACTTAACATCCTCAAACGATATAGTATTAGAATTACTATATTGCATGATCTCCTTAAAGTGTTCATAGGAGGGGATAAAGACACAACAAGTAGAATAGCTTTATCCTTATCCTCAATCTTTACACCTAGACTCTCCAAATCAACAAGAATAGAGTTAAAATTCAAATATTTTGAATAGGGGTACCTTCAGCTATACGAAAGGTGTATAACCTTTCTTTCAAACGGATCTTATTGGCTAGATTCTTCGTCATGTAGAGTTCCTCCAGCCGAGTCCACATATCCACCGCAGTTGCCTTATCGAGCATCTCTCACAGGACATGTGGAGTCAGGCATAACTGAATGGCTGAAACTGCCTTCAACTCCAGTTCCTCCCATTCCTCGTCTATCAACGATTCACGCCTCTTCTTTTGCTCTGTTGCCCATTGTTCATTAGTCATCTTCTCGGATTTCATGTGAGGTCCTTGCAGAACCTTCCATAATCCATGCTGGATGGGAACTGCTCTCATCTGTACTTTCCAGATATTAAAACTAATCTCCCCATCAAATTTCTGAATATCAACATTCATAATTGAAGACATCCTAAACCAAAGCTCTGATACCACTTGTTAGGAAATTAGAGCAACCTAATAGCGGAAGCGATAGGATGAAATAAATATTCAGAAATTTAAAGCGATAACAGGAACAAAGCAATGTGGGAAAAAAATCACGGATGGTGACGAGCACAATCAATCCACTATATGAGCAGAGAGAGTACAAAGTGATCGCAACCACAACAAGTGATTCGATCTAATAGCAGGATTACAATCTCTCTTGTAATCTCTCACAAGACATTCTTTACCTCTCAATGTGTTACGAGATTCAGGGATGATTTTGAATCCTAGGTAAGGTCTCTTTATATAGGGTCTAGAAGTACAGGATTTTACCCCTAGAGGAGAACCCTAACTGGCAAGAAGACTGTACACCAAAAGCAAACCCTAGTCGCCAGGAAGCCCGCGCCCGAACGGGGAGCGTGGCACGGCTGTGCTGTGTGACATGGTCACCCCATGCCAGGGTGGCACAACCGTGCCACATGGCACGGCACACCCGTGTCACTTTTCTGCCTTCTTTCGTCGTCTCGCTTCTTGGGCCTGACACGTCCGTGTCGTCTAGTAAGGTCCCACCGTGCCGATTCTTGAATTTTGGACCACGAAACCCAACAATCTCCACCTTAAACCGAAATCTCTAATCACCAATTCTCTACCACCGTCATCGCACCTCGAAGGGTGATGCCCCCCAGGGGCAATGCCCCGAAGGGCAATCTAAGCGATCCGAACACTGGTTGAGTTTAAGTGATACCTGAACTTAGCTCTGGGAGACGACTTGTTCGAACCTTTCTTCATATAATCTGTTGTAGTAGATGCCTGCAAGACATAGAGGCCTCCTTACCTCAAACCCTTCAGTAGAATCCGTCTGTCCTTCGAAACCTTTAGAACTCCACCTTGAGCTGAATATTTACAACCCTTGGATTCAAGGGTATCTAAAGAGATGAGGTTACCCTTCAAGTCAGGAACGTGACGAACATTCGATAAAGTCCTGACAACACTATCATGGGTCTTGATTTTAACAGTATCAATTCCAGTTACTTTACATTGGGCATTATTGCCCATGTGAACAACAGTTGAGTCAACTAGATCATATGTTGAAAACCAATCCTTGTGAGGATACGTATAATAGGTACACCCAGAATCAAGAATCCAATCAGAACCGCTCCCCCTTTCAGTAGAGGTAGCAAAGAAAACATCACCATCAGAATCTGATTCAGCAAACGAAGTTTCAGCAGGCTCATGAGAATTATCTTCTTCTTTCTCCCTCTTCTTTTGCAGTTGCCAACAGTTAGCAACTATATGACCCAATTTACCACAGTAATTGCAGGTCTTACCAGCATGAGAATTTCTAAATTTAGAACGGTTCTTACTCCTATTACCGTTTTCCTTTGCAGTTGTTTTATCCCTTACTACTAATCCCTCAGCAGAATCAGTATGAATGTCAAGATCAAACTTCTCCTTAGACAACAGGTTTGACATAACATCCTCAAACAATATAATATTAGAATTACTATATAGCATGATCTCCTTAAAGTGTTTATAGGAGGGGGTAAAGACACAACAAGCAGAAATATAGCTTTATCCTCATCCTCAATCTTCACATCCAAACTCTCCAAATCAACAAGAATAGAGTTAAACTCATTCAAATATTTTTGAACAGGGGTACCTTCAGCCATACGAAAGGTGTATAACCTTTCCTTCAAATGGATCTTATTGGCTAGACTCTTCCTCATGTAGAGTTCCTCCAGTCGAGTCCACAGATCTACCGCAATTGTCTTATCGAGCACCTCTCACAGGACATGTAGTGTCAGGCATAGCTAAATGGTTGAAACTGCTTTCAACTCCAGTTCCTCCCATTCCTCGTTTATCAACAATCCACGTCTCTTTTTTTGATCTGCTGCCCATTATTCATCAGTCATTTTCTCGGGTTTCATGTGAGGTCCTTGCAGAACCTTCCATAACCCATGCTGGATGAGAACTGCTCTCATCTGTACTTTCCAGAGATTAAAACTAATCTCATCATCAAATTTCTGAATATCAACCTTCATAATTGAAGACATCCAAAACCAGAGCTCTGACACCACTTGTTAGGAAATTAGAGCAAGCTAATAGCGGAAGCGATAGGATAAAACAGATATTCAGAAATTTAAAGAACGATAACAAGAACAAAGCAATAATACACAAGATTTACATAGAAACCCAATGCAGGAAAAAAACTACGGACGGTGACGAGCACAATCAATCCACTATATGAGCAGGGAGAATACAAAGTGATCACAACCACTACAAGTGATTCGATCTAATGGCAGGATTACAATCTCTCTTGTAATCTCTCACAAGACACTCTCTACCTCTCAATGTGTTATGGGATTCAGGGATGATTTTGGATCCTAGGCAAGTTCTCTTTATATAGGATCTAGAAGTCCAGGGTTTTACCCCTAAAGGAGAACCCTAACCGCCAAGAAGACTGTACGCCAAAAGCAAACCCTAACAGCCAGGAAGCCCGTGCCGAACTGAGAGCATGGCACGGTCACCCTGTGCCAGGGTGGCACGACCGTGCCACATGGCACGGCACACCCGTGTCACTTCTCTGCCTTCTTTCGTCGTCTCGCTTTTTCGACCTGACACGTCCGTGTCGTCTAGCACGGTCCCACCGTGCCGATTCTTGGATTTTGGGCCACGAAACCCAACATAGATGATCATATGCATGAAATTTCCTGCTAGAACTGCATGTTCAATTTATGAATAACTCTGTTATGCCATAGAAATGATTAATAAATCACTTAATGCAGCTTAAAGACATGATTGATGATGAG